>JZLH01S0202862.1:140856-153178 GCA_001188425.1 Eucidaris tribuloides
GGTGATGGCGAAGAAGTCGGCGTCCTATATTCTTATTTTTACGATGATGCCGTATAAAAACCCTAATGGCCTGTTAGCACATCATAAATGGTGGATGCGGGACATGTTTCTTAACCATCGCGATGCATGGAAACAATGTGGCCGGCCACCCCACCGTTTGATCACAATCACAGATCCCTACGTCACAGTCACAGACGGACACGGAACGCTATATTCCTCCGCCGCATGGTACCACGCATTACCAAATTTCTCCTCCGCTATACACACATCAACTACTTCAATTAGGATGCGACGGGGAGGAAGAAGAAAGACACCACAAACGACGAGATGGAGAACCGAGAGAAAATAGGCAGACATTAATGGGAATTTAGAGAGAAGCGGAAAAAGAGATCTTGAATGCCCTGCGGCAAGTGGGAGAATGTGTGTGCTCAGTGCTAAAACGAGATTGCCTCTCTGACCAGAATTGACTGTATGCATTTACTGATGTGTGCCTGTGCATGTGCTCTGTCTGTGTGTTTGTGTGTGTGCTGTTGGAGAGGTATATTGATGCTAGCGCAGGGACACAAACGTGCAAATGCTCTTTGCGAATTTACCTGTGTGTAATAACAAAATGATCAGTATAGCAGTTTCTGTGATGCGATGGTATTACATGCTGTTGGGGGTGGCGGGGGGGGGTTGTCGGAAACTGAGGAGAACCTATCCAATGCGAACATTTTATCTACAATATGAGACCTATCATTATATCACTATGATGTTTGACAAAAAAATAAGTGAAGACGCACCATCATTAGCATTAATCTTACTTCATATCTTCCGCCGTAACATGCCCCCACGGTCGCGCAGTACACTGTGATAATTACGGAATCGATATCTCGCGCCAAGGAACACCTGACACAAAACAAAAAAAGCTTATACGATCTCACGTATTTCCGCTTCCTATAGCACAGTTCCGATGATTCACACCATTGGTGCATAATTAAGCCCAAGAAATATTCACAAGTTTTCCCATACTGCACTGTATGCTTCTGTTAATCTATTATCTAAATTAAATGAATTACTATTTATCTGACATTCTGTCAGCATACATTCATAAATAAAATCTAATCATTTGCTGCATACACCTATATGGATGTGCCATCACATGCATGTATATGTGTCTGTGTATGCCACTGTGTCTGATCTGTCTGCATATATGTCTATGTGTCTATGTATGTATGTTGTATGTGTATCTTGTGTCTTGGTTGTTGTGTGTCTCTGTGTCTGTGATATGTGTCCCCTTGAACAGTAGGGTTTTTAAAATCCTACCATTTGTATCGCTGCTAAAATTAGTTGGATAGCAGAAAAAGATCACTGTGGCACCTGTCTGTATTCACTCATTTCTAATCAGCAGGACCAATTTCCACGAATCCTTTAACAAAACTCCACATTTATCCACATATCCAGAGTTATTCTTCATTTAAATCAATGAATGAGCCAGCCTGATCACAAAATGGCCATCTTATGCTGGAATTGCAAACAATTAAATTACAGTTAATTCTTTATTTGCATTTTCATACTTTATATTTATGTTCTTATTATCAATGTAAACAGCTGCTACAGTTTGAAATTGCAGCTGTTGCCTATTTGAAAATGATCGTTGCGAAATTTTCAAAATTCATACATGTATCTTCACTTTTCTAATTGCCCAATTTTTTTTTTTTAACTTTCAATAACTATTCCTCTGATTTTCTGCTTATTATTCTCAAAGCAACTTGTTATCAGACTGGATTTCCTATTAAACCCGTTGGAGACTTAGGCTAAAGTTAACTCGTGTTTGTTTCCATGCGAAAGTGAATGTTTATAGTGGAAATCAAATCGTTTCCAAACGGTTAAATAAATTAAAATCAAATTAATCATTATCCCAATCAGCACACTTGAAGCCAGCACATTCCTTTGCCATACTAACACCACTGACAATGCTGTCTGGTGTGACACAGTTATTTTATTCACATCTATTTTAGATTCCCGCATCCAGTGACCGTTCCATGCTCATTCGACCTCCCCCCTATTTTGCCGTTTACCAAATTCAGAGGTTTACGTTAGCCGATTACAAAATAACCTTGCCCAACCAAAATCCAGACCGCATTTAACCTTACAAAAATGTGCGTAATGGACGGGTGCACACTTTGGGACTTGCATGCTTAGCAATACATGTTTTCAAACTCCATGCTTATCATAAGATATTTTGCTCAATATGTGTTCAGATAATAAGAAAGAAAAACATGATTATTTATTCTTTTTTTCGGGGGCGGCGTCTTGCTATGATTTTAAATTTTCATTATTAGAAAATCGTGCAAGTAGTTGTTTTTATTATTACAGCATAATGAACTTTAATTAAAATTTCAACTGCAGTCTCTTTGAATCAAAATTGATTTAATGCTTGCTATGTATTATTGTTTGTTTTATCCAATTGATATGTTTCTGACAAATTTTGTTTCATGTGTGGTATATTCATGGATGGTTATCATACACTATTTGAAATCAGCTATTATTATTACTCTGTACTTTTTGTTATGAATACAGGGTTTTTCTTGGGTTTTCCTCAAAAGCAGACATTTTTGACACTGAAAAGGCTAACCTGTTTCAATAAGATGAAATGTATATCTAAATAATTAACTACTCAATAAATAATATAGATGAATAAATAAATTAAAAATAAATAAGTAGCATACATAAATTAAAAAAATAAGCGTAAATAAATACATCGTAAATAAATAAATAAATAAAATAAATAAATAATCATTTTGAGATTTCTTTAAGAAAATATCACCCAAATGGCTTCATTACTACAATCCTAACTATTGGTTATATTGTAATTGTGAGACAGGTAATGCAACACATTATATATAACAAGCTTGCATCTCATATCCAATGCAATTATTTATTTTTTTTTTGGACTGTTTGGACACATCTTCTCAGTTGGCGTAAATATTTCTCCATCAATATTTCAGAGAGGCCCCAGAGAAATTCCAAATAAGTTCTTTGAAGGGCAATTTTAAAGACTGGGGGGATGCCCAAACCACTTTTCGTTTCCTCCTCCACTTAGCGCCTCACGCAGCTAATGATATTCACCGTGATGCACTTTCCAAAGCAAACGAGAGATAACTCACGGTCTCAAAAGTTCACGTGGTATATTCTACCAACATTCGTCCATGGAGCTGCTAAAATTTAAAAAACAAAGTTTTTTTTTCCCACGGGGGGGGAATTCCTGCCACAATCACAACCATAGAATGCCGGTGGGGGAAGGGTAATTAAACATTCCAATTACCCCTTCCTAAAGATTTACACCAGATCTTCATGGATAAATAATGATCTCCCCCTGGCAGAGACGGCAGACACTTCGGAATGTTTCATTAAAATTGCTGCCCACTGGCGAAAGACCTGGCTTCCAAAATATAGCCTCTGCGCTTGAAAGCATACATTTATATAAAAGAAGTGGCTCTGCCATTATTCATGATCAGGGAAAGGGAGGCATTTTAATTCGGTGAATCTGATTGGATGAGATGGTCCGTCAATGCATGGTGTTGATTGCACAGTTCATTTAAAATGTTATCCTTGCCTGAGCGCCGCTCAAGATGCGATTTTGCTTTTTCCCCGCCTACTTAGATGATGGAGTGAGTGCCAGTGAGCCAAACAAAGTCTCAATGATAACTTTGGATGCAAGTACAAATGTAGCGAGCCATGTTACAGCGTGGTAGGTATTTCTACGATATTCTCTACTTTATCATCACTTTTTTACCACCTACATGTATGACCAACAATTTTATTACTTATACTGCGAAATAAATCTATCCTAAAAAAAAAAAAAAAAAATGCCAACTCAAATTTTCCCTAAGTGATAACGAAGTACAGTAGCTACCTTATACCAAATTGTTCTTAACATATTAAATGTAAAATATACAAGATGATATACACATAGATTTGTAATTCAATTTTTATAGATTTCATAGTGAAAAAGCTTAAATTTTAGTCAAAAAATTTCATGATAGCAATAAGTATGACACACGGTCTTCTCTATAAAAATGTGTAAAGCAAGACAGAAGGATGTATGCGACAGAGATAGACAGGGACAGATGGGATCTAAACAGATAGACAATAGATAGATAAGATAATGACGAATTAGAAAGAAAGATATGATGCCCACCACGCATACCCCGGGTTGACCGTTGACCCGGGGTACCCCGTTGGCAGCGCCCCTCTTTGCTTTAAAAAATGTATTTTCTTCAGTTATGAATCGATGAAATCAGTTGGCTGATGATGAGAGGCCTCTGTGCAATCCCCTGTGCCACAACAAAAAGTGCATAAAACTACGAAAAATAGGGTAAAAATGAAGTTAAATGTGTTTATTTTCACCCTTTATTTCATAACTTTATACATAATTTTGTAAACCCAGGTACAGCGCTGAAAAAATAAATAAATAATTCAACAAAAATGGCGGGATTTCTAGTGGTACCCGGGGCTATGTTATGGCGTGGCTGCATCATATATAGATGATAGATGATACAATTATATATAAGATAGAGATAGAATAGATAGATAGAAGATAGATAGATAGATAGATAGATAGAATAAATAATAGATAAATTAAGATAGGATAAATAGATAGATAGATAGATTAGGTGATACTCAGCTCGACGGCAGACAGCCAACGATACAATTGATATATCATCAATTAGACAGTTAGATAATACTAGTATGATAGATAAATAGATACATAGGAAAGATAGATAGATTAGATAGATAGATAGACAGATAGATAAGATACATGTAGATAGCATACATGTAGATATTATACATGTAGATAGATCTGCCCCATATTTGACAGTTGTGCATGAGGTCATGCGGTGACCTGTGACCAAGCTGATACAATCAAAATCTGCAGGTGTTCTGGGCATTCAGTATGTTGGCTGAAAACTCGACATTTAAAAAAAAAACAATGAGGCAGCGTATGGGAGGGGGCTTCCCCAAATCTAATCTTCCTGCAGACAGGGGAAAGCTTATCTGCCACATAGACATCTGACATTCCTAAAAAGCCACGCCGGCAAAAAAAAGTGGATCAACCACATCAGGAAATGGTCAAAATTCAATTAATGAAATTAAGTTAATATTAGCTAATCACCCCTTTAGGCCTCTGATTGGGTCATTGGTGGTTTTAGGGCATTGGAGTTCATGAAGCGAACTAAAGACATATTTTTGCGTGCAGTTGTACAAAATAGGTGTGTTACTCTGTTACATTGAGTCTTTTGGAACAGCACCTCGATGTATGACACACACACACACACCACACACACATACACACAACACATACGCTAAATGACCGACGAACGTGGACCCTTCCCTTTCTAGCTTCGTGATCAGATTTTTCAAAGATTACGAGGACACATACACCTGTTTTATATACATTGTATGGTAATCGCGGATAAAATGTGTATCGTGTTGATTGACTACATACAAACCTGTGCGGACCTACCCCATACCCTATACACACCCTACGCAACCCTAGGACATACACACCAGAAATTTTGTATGGTAACCGTTGCATAAAAATGTACATGTGTGCTGATTTATTTACACCTAATCGTGGACCTACCCCTACCCCTATACACCTTCTCAAAACAATGTCAATGTACGTCCCCTTTTAGGTAATTTCCAATTGATTCAGCCATGTGCCTAGACAAACCGGGACGTCCACGGTTGAACAAAAGTCCACGTTTGCCCTCAAAAAACCCCCGAGGAAGGTCCACGATTGGGGGCATTTACAAACGCACACACGCAGCACTCACACACATACAACATACACAACACACAAACACACAAACACACACACAAACACACACACACACACACACACACAAACACAAACACACACACACACACAACACACATTACACACAACTCATGGCAGAGTCTCGCTGTGATTCATAATTAATACAGCGTGCACGCCAAATCTGTCACTGTTCCAGGGAGAGAAGATGAGGAAGAGGCGGCGAGGGAAGGCGCGACATGAGGGCATGGTGGGGTGAGGTGAAGGGGCAACCAAGGCGAAGATGCGACAATCATGTCAAGTGTTCCAGAATAAGAGCCTGAAGGTAAGGGATTAAATAGATCACAAAATCATCGCTAAACCTGGTTTTCATTCCACCTGCTTTCAACCACGTCATACCAAGCCCTAGCGTCTGGGATCGGTAAAGGTATGGATCAGGAGGGACCTAGAACAAACGATCGTGTAACCATACTCATCTTTTGCGGGAGTGGGGGAGCTTCAAAGAATTATGGCTTTGATAGAAAGGAAATTGTCCCTTTTTACATATTTTACTTTTGTAATTCAATGCTTCGCACTATGTTTGGTGTTGAAAAATCATGCAAATATATTTGATTGCGATCCCTTTTTCTAGGCGCACAAAAAAATAAAGTAACACAAATTTCATTTTCACATAAAATGCCGATGGATATCTTAGTTAACACACATGAAACAAAAAAAAAAAACCAAACTCAAGCTTGGGATGATTTCATTACTATTAGTCCAGAAATTAACTCTAAACTCAATGTTCAGAGAAAGGAGTCGAAGGAGGCCGTGGGAAGGTGAGGCGAAAGCGGGATAAAGAAACACTTAAGGATATTATGGGGGTGAGATTTTAAATTAAGTCTCATCTGACAAAGTGGGTATATTTTGTGTTTCATTTACTGGCAGGACAAAGTTACATTTGCTATTCAAACCTGCCTTATTAGATGTGAGCATTTAGACACAGCCATAGTCAGACGAATGTAGACAACTAAATTGATAGCCTACATGTGAAAATGACATGTTCAATCTGCATGCGCGATAACTCACAAATACATTACTAACTACAATGTAGTTCACACGAGGACAAAAGCCATCTTGTGTGGCCCATTTAAAGAAATTACTCTGATTAGATCAAACTTTGAAACACCTGCTACACCTGCTGCTGAAAGCGATGGCTGCTGAAATATAATCTACGGTGCATGTTCATTCATGAAACATTCTGACAGCCATGCATATTATTACAACATGGACCTACTAACGATTAGGTCTATTCTATTAACTATTTAACTCTATGTATGTAGGACAGTATGAGTGTGTGATCTGTGTGTGTCTTGTTTGTCTGTGTGTGGGTGTGTAGGTATGGTGTATATCGTGTGTGTTGTGTGTGTGTGTGTGTGTCTGCTGTTATGTGTGTGCTGTGTGTGTGGTAGTGTGTGTGTGTGTGTTGTGTGTGTGTGTGGTGTGTGTGTGCTGTGTTGTGTTGTGTGTGTTGTGTTTGTGTGTGTGTGTGTGTGTGGTGCGTGGACATCTGCTGTGTGTTTGTGTGTGGGTGGTGTTGCGTGCATCTGCTCTGTGCCTATTTTCTGTGTGTCTGTATGTGTGTTACATATGATACACATGCATGCTTGTGCTGTCAATCAAAACAATCTGAAAACAGATACTCAGATTTTTTTTTTCAAAGGGTAAAAAAGTTTTTCTGAACTAGATCCTTAATTACTGATCCCTCCAACCTATGGGGATGATGTAAGTCTATAACCAACAAAATGTATGTTTTTTATGTACAAGATATTAGTCAGTCTCCTTTCCCCATCCTCCGCCTTTCACAATTTGTCCCATCAACTCTCCACCCTTCCCCTCTCCCCCAATTTGTCCCATCAAAACTCTCCACCCTTCCTCCCCAATTGTTTCCCATTCAACTTTCCACCCTTCCCCTCCCCAAATGTTGTCCTATACATCTCTCCAACCCTTCACCCCTTCCCAAATTGTCCCATCAACTTCCCACCCTCCCCCTTTTCCCTCCACCCTGCCCCCCCTCCCCAATTTGTCCCATCAACTCTGCCACCCTCCCCCCCCCCCTTCGCCAAATTTGTCTATCAACTGACATGGTCACCAGTACATATAAACCATCCCACTTTACTTGAAGCTCTTAATAACTAAATCCCCACTCAGGGGAACTTTTTCGTTTTTGAAGTGCGGAGCCTCTCTCTCTTCTCGATCGCGCCATACTTGCGCGACACTGAGAGGTACGTCAAACGCCGATTTCCCTCCACTTAGGAAATGGTGCGAAGTTGCAGCACACCTTGAAAGCTGAGGATAGCGTTGGACAGAGGCAATACAGATAATTGGCGAGAATCGGGCTGGACAAGAGGGTGGCCTAAATTTAGGCCCAAAGTGGCAAGTGCCGAACCGATAAGAAAAATTGTTAAGGATTATCACTGCGATTGTCCATATCATTTTTACGAGCAGCATTTTGTGTATGCATTGGGACTATGTAATAGATAACGTGCATACAAATATAAGTAGGATATAATGGCCTTGTCAGCATAAGTGCTGAATAGGGGTCACCGGAGTCACTGTTCGTAACTTTTCAATTAGTAGCTAGTTTTAAATAGTTGTGCAGCCACAGGCCCGGTGAGTTTTACCCCAGTGAAGACGGTTTAATTTCAATATAACACGCATTCTCCATTAGACCTCGGCCCAAGATATTGCTCGATTTAATTTCTAATAAGTTAACGAAAAAGATTAAATATGCCGTATGTCGGATTAATGCAACACCTTCACGATGCAAGTCACAGCATTTCTGGCCTTTTTTCAAAAATTGCTTCAAGTGTTTCTTAACCCGTGAAGGATGGTTTGATTTTGCTTCAACATGCCATTTCCCATAGGATCATGAGACTGAGATATCTTCATCTCTAGTCCTTCAACGCGGTTATATCATATTCACAATTACAACCACAAGAAATTCAATTTAATAGCCAGTATCCAAACATCAAACCTTTCCATGAGAATATCATGCTGTTTTTTTTTTTTAAGCGGCCAACACATATGCGCAAAAAACAGTATCTCCCCAAAATTAAATCAATAAAAGTAAAGGGGGGATTCCATGCGCCTGAAGAGAGTGAAGGAGCCCTAGTGCAGGAGGCACTTTTCTAAAAAAAGTAGCCTCAAAATCACATTTTACAGAATGCATCATCTTTTATGTGTGCATTTTTAGTTGTGTTTCTGAAAGCCGTGTGCGGGGATGGAGTGGGGGGGGGGGTGGGGGGGGAGCCATGTCCTCCTGTCAACATTGTTGACACCATGCCCAAATCTCAATGTTCTGCAGAAACTCCTACGTGCATTTCAACAGCATTAACATGACTTCATATGTGTATCTGATTCAACATTGGCTGAAAGCATTTCCATCTTCCCACATGCTATCTCTCTATATTTCTTGCCATATCATGTCATTTCATGGTCACATACATCTTGGTATTCCTCTCATGAAAATTACATCGGTTCCCAGTTTTTACTTCATTTTTTATTCTTCGTTTTCGATGTGCCAACTCACGTACCTCACCCCAATGCGGAACAGAAGGATCACGCAATATTGATTTATAACATCTTCACATGAGATTTACTTATATCAAAGAATTGAGACACACCATGCAAAAACGAAAAGCCCCTAGCACATGTATCCCCTCTGCTCAGGAATGCTTACATTATAATGCTGACTGTCCATGCTCTCCTAGCTTGCATGCCCATAAATACGTGACCTCTACGTGAATGCCTGTGCTGATACGAGATAAATGAGTATCAAAATACGGAAGAGCTGTCTGCCACCCTTCATTCATTGTCAATCCTTCTTAACATAGGATTGTGATTTTACTCCCCAGCCTCCTTATTATATAATCCACTTTTTTCTTTTGACGTACGGTGGCCAGAATAGTGATTATATAAATATTAATATGTTTGACTGTCAAGCGGAATGAAAACCCAGACATACAGGAACACAGAACATTACACAAAGAAAAACAGTCACAAGTTTCTTTCTCGGACCAATTTTTGGCTGCCACCATTCAAGAGTTATTAAAGTTAAATGTTTATTTAAATCATTATTAAGAGGATTCTTAAATTGGCAAGTCTACCACTTTAAATGAGAGTTTGCGGAAGCCGATTGTGTGTGTGTGTGTGTGTGTGTGTGTGTGTTTGGTTTGTATGTGTGTGTGTGTGTTGTGTGTTTATCGCCCTGTGTTTGTATGTTGTGTGTGTGTGTGTGTGTGTGTGTGTGTGTGTGTGTTTGTATGGGTGTGTGTGTGTGTGTATGTGTGCATGCGTGTGTGTGTTTGTGCATGCGTGCGTGCATGCATGCATGCATGTATGTGTGTGTGTGTGTGTACACAAATATTGAGTAAATTGCTACATTACTTGCAGTATGATGCTAAAATATCACTGATACATTACTGATCTTAACAATACCTTTCCTAAATTAAATAGTACCAAAAAATAATGCCAAAACATTGATTAACTTATATCTAACCAAAGCAAACATTTTCCTTATTATATATCAGCCTAATACTTCAGTGCATACCTAATTAACCCAGCAAGTTGTAGTAGGGTCCATGGCTATAGTTTCTTCTTCATGCACAGTTTCATTTATTACCTAGGCACTTAACTTCAAAATTATGGCAAACACTGTGCAGACACTTATTTATGGGAGAACACCCGAATGCACACATTTACTTTTCAGAATTTCAACTGCAATCACTGCGAACCTATATTCTGTAAAGACTTATGTCCACTTTAATTTAATTCACAGACGGTAGTCTCTAACAACAGGTGGTTCACTGTTTGCTAAGTTAACAAAAATGTTAATTACAATACCTACTCCGTAAAAATTACATATACAGAGCATTACGTCCATGCACAAACACACGTGGCAAAGTGCGACAGCAAGATTAACGCATAAAAAGTTAATGGACAATGGACCAGTGCATATTAAATTCCCTTGCCTGCGCCAGTAAGAGCGGCACTTTCTATCACGTTATAATTTTTGCATGATGCTGTATATTCCCTTGATATATCTACTGACAACCATGCCAGAATTTTTTTTTCAAGTTTTTCCAAGGGGTCGGGAAAGGCATGGTAGAGAATTAAACATTAGGCACGTTCGGCTACAGAAGGATCATGTTGGAAAGTGGGGCACGGCATGTTAATTTTCCTGCCTTGCCCCGCAAGAGTGGTTATAAATTATTGAATTATTTTTGGCATGTCACTACATACATGTATTCTAATACATAAACAGCCTTCTCAGTTATTTAAAATTTGAGAACTTTTTATAGGGGGGGGGGTCAGAAGAGAATAACAGATTGAAGCTAAATTGGGATAATAGGAGCAAACAATACAATATATCAGATAGTAGGGCAGTGGGGGACTGCAAGTTAATTTCCTGAACTTGCTACCAACTGTTGTGCTTTGTACCATGTTCTGTTGTACGCATTTACATTTATTATTTCAGAGCTATTTACAGCCATCTCAATATTTTTCTTTTAAATCTGGGATTGGAGAGGGGGACAATAAAAGCAATACATACTGGAGTACAAAAGAATATATTGGAAGGTGAGGCACTGCTTTTTAATTTCTCTGCATCGCCACTATAATTGCTGCCATCTATCATATCATTTTTTGCGCAATAATATATCCTCATGATATTTCTTTCAACAGCCTTGTCAAAATGTCTACAATACAGCTCAAAACTTGTTTTCCTAGTGGGAAAAATTATTATTTAAATGATTGCTCCCCATTTGCAGATGAAGTTCAACATGTGTGTATCTTTTATGCTTGTCTGAACAAATGAATTGTAGGTTTCGAAGTGAATTGTAAGTTTTGAACTGCATTTAACTTTTCAGATTCAACGTTATTCCATTTCATTCCAGTATTATTCCCAAACACTTTGAGGAAAAAAACAATCTCAAGCATGACGGGTAGAGCCAAGGGGGTGGGAAAGATGGGGTGGGGTGAAGGTGAGTAATGGAAAAGAGGGATGGAATTTATATCATACAGGATATTGGACAGGGGAGCACTGCATATTAATTTGTCTATCTCCTCAGCAAGCGGTGAACATTCTATCATCTTATTATTTTTGCTCGCCAATAAATATTCCTCAATCACCTACTGACAGTTCTGTTCATACCATAACTATAAAGAATTTGGGGGCGGGGCACTAAGATTGCACAAAGCATGATGGGATAGGTTAACATCTCCTCCGCACGTACAGTGTTTATCAGCTTTATCATGCACGTCCACTTTATTTCTTTATCAGTCTTTTCGTGCACATCCACTTTATTTCTGGCCGGCCACAAGAAGCTATTGAGATTGATACAAGTACCTTCAACCCACTCGTAATTTGCGAGTGATATAGACGTGAAGCCCCTGTGATATATCATACATAAACAGATGACAGTGTCAAATAATATTGGCATATCCACACACACATGTTGAATTATCCTCTCGTCATTT
>JZLH01S0202862.1:178822-190199 GCA_001188425.1 Eucidaris tribuloides
GGGCAATATTATTCAGATCACCAGCTCCAATCACGGAAAATTCTAATGCAAACTTTTCTATAGATCTACCTTGCTTGCTACATGTACATGCTTAATGTACATTGACCCTCTCATTACCATTGCAACCAACCTCAATAGACTTTGCATGTTATTTAATTTCAAAACAAACAAGTTTATTGCAAATTCATCAAAATTAAGTGATCCCCATTTTAATGGTAAAAATGTCTCATTGAACATGTTATTAACCTGTTGGAGACTAAGAACAGGACCATTTGATTTCCAGAGATGGAGTGGAGGCCGGCCTCGAGGCCAAATTCTGCCGGCCTTGGCCTTGGCCTCGGACCAAGTTACATGCACAAAGTCTATGGTAACAATATTTTTCCAGTGGCCTCGTGATTTGGAACAGTCGGCCTCAACTCCATCCCTGTTGATTTCACTATATCATACATTCTCCACAGAACCCAGCATGAGATATCTCTTTCTTAGTCTCTAATGGGTTAAAATGGGTTAAGAATATCCTAAAATGCATATTCTATCTTTAGACATTTTCTATTTTTTCTCTAAATTTCACAATCATGTCCACTAGGATTGCTTTACATGAGTCATGAGAGCAATTAACCCACCAGACAGCACCTAATCCATTGCCCTTGCCCCCTCATCTCCCACCCCTCCCCCTATCCCCACCCCCAAATAAAACACACTACTTGGAAAGGATTTACCAGTAAGGCTGTATGCATTTGCATATTTACAAATCTATTGTACAGCATAGCTCTTCACTAGGTTGTCCACGTCTCCAAAAGAAAATATCCAAGCATTTGAAACCATAACAAAAATTGTGACAGTGTACCATTATTTTGAAAATGATTACGCCCATCCTGACACTTGATACTTGATGCAGTAGCTCACACACAAAGCTATAGTGAAGAGCAATTTTTTCACTTTACTGTTACAGTAAATTTAAAAGTACTTTTAAAGTGATAGGCTAACAATGTGGAGCTTCAATTTAAAAAATTGTCAAATTTTGATATCTGAACTACATAGTAGTGTTCATATGGACAAATAAACACCCTAGAATAAAAAAGTTTGGACAGTTACACTGCCAATGGCAAGTTATGCATAAATAAACAATTAAAACTCGGGGCGAGTTTAAATAGCGTAGGTGTACACACAGTAAGTCTATGGGAGAAAATGGGCAGGTGAATCCGATCAACTTAAGATTTTCACTTTTTTTAGGCACTAAATAATCATTTTGAAACACAATTTTTTCAGGGCGTAATTTTTAGACCTTGTCAAAGACAATGGTAGCATGGGGAATCATGTAGCTCAGATTTTTTTAACTGTGGTTAATGTTAGCCAATACCTTTAAATCTTGTACATTTTTTTCTTTAGCACTCTAGTGCTAAATCTCCCCAACATTCCTGGATCACTATGCCATAAAGAAGTATCTACACGCTCTCATTGTAGTTTTCAAGTGTACATTTCTGAGGAGTGATACTCTATGCATAACACACCCCTTTACTTCAAGTGGTGCTAATTACACACTGACAGGCATGCATTGCATTCCAATGTAATACATTTGCAATTAATATGCCGCAGCCTCTGCTTACATCCAATATGGAAGGGGGATTTTCCTCTCAACCTATCCATATCCCCCTTGGAACAAATTTTTGTAGGGGGTTCTGTAGTACCCCTAGCACCCTGTACTGCCAGGGACCTATGGAACATTGTTTATAATTTCTCTGTGCCCCCCCCCCCCAGGGCTACAAAAAAAGTTGGGGGTACTGCAGTACCCTCACCATCCCCTACCCCCATCCCCCATCCTTATCTAATCCTTATCCCCCAGCCCCCAGCCCAAGCCCATTAATTTGGGTTTGTTTCCAAGAAAAACATTACAATCCTTGTGATAATAATACCTATGCCAAGCATTTCTCACATTCGTAAAATTAGATATTCAATACAGCAGAAGAAATGCATTACAATGACATCCCAACACAATCATTTACACATTAATTGCCTACAGATTACATACCCATATCAATCCCAGTGCAAATTCTTAGAACTATCACATTCCATACCCTCGGAGAAATGTAATTCCATCATTATCTATACATTTCATCTCATTACTACAAGGCAAGTATCAATTCATTACACAGAAAAGTGTGTTTATCATACACTTATCTATTGCAACTACCCAGATCAACACAAGAAGCAGCACAGAGCCATAATACACCTTTCTAACATGCCGCTTGTTCAACTGCAAAACTGGCATTTAAATGCCAGCTCACGTCCAGTATGGTGGTATGCACGTACACACACATACATACAAACCTTGCTACACTTCTTTCTATGCATAGCAATGAGACACAATATATCACAGTCAAATCTCTTACTTACATTCATGTGCATGGCACCATGATGCTATTCGGCCACGAGAAAGATGGGTGTGCATGCTCGCGACACCTCACGATCCAAAAAAACAAATACGCCGATATGTATGCACGAAGGACTACCGACACTGTCATGCATATTTTTTCTTGATTTCTCAGTGCTTTGATGCAGGTGACCACCGCAGCAGCTACATGTATGTCCCGAGATTCGGACGGCTCATAGCGGCAGATGATCACCCCGACCCCATTTTTCTAGAGTCTTGAATAATCGCCTTCCAGTGATGCGCACTGCATGGGATGAAGCCGTGACGATCGAGGCTTCAAAAGAAAACATCCAGGCACAGATCTGTGCAACGGCATATACTGTAGGTGTCAGAGCTGCTATACGCAAACAAGCAAACAGCACACGGTGATCTACTGACTAGCTGGATTAAAATCACTTTTGAGAATAAACACTTCAAAAAACACAAAATAAAAGTACACAAAACTCCCAGTGCTGGAACATGAACGGGTGATACAGGTGAAGTAATGTAGCTTGGCTGGGGTCCAGTGGCCAAAAAAAAATCCCAGCTAGTGTTTGTATAGACGGGCATACACAATCACTCCTTCCCCTTATCGACTTTCAACTTGGTTGTCATCCAACGCCTACATCAATATTGTGCCACGGAGGTCAAGCAAAAAATTTTCTCCTGGCTGGACACAGTAATGATTTTCAGATGAAGCTTGCACACAAAAAAACAATAAAAAGGAAGATTGTTTTTTCGTCGTCATTTCCCTTGAGTTGCTGTCTTTATCTGTATATCATCTCGTGCATTCTAGAATGTAGAGAACTCTGTCTATTATGGAGTTGAAGGTTCTTTGCTACCAAAACATGGTTTACATAATAATTTGATAGACGTCCTGAATCCATTTTAGATGTCACCTACATGTACATGCATGATGAAACATTGCATTTTAATATACATTACACTTATTTTTTTTTTTTTTTAAAGTAAAACTAGGTTTTGGCGGTTCTCTTATAGTTAATGTTTTTTCAAGGGCAAAAGAAATATATTTTGAAATCAAAGGGAAATGATAACAATAAAATCTAACCAAATTCAAAATTCAAATTTGAGAAATGAAAGAATATCTCATATTTGACTCAAAAAATCCATGAAAACAATTTTACTATTCAGGGCAAAATTTAGCAACAATATTTTGAAATATTATGTTTATCTCCTCTCACCTCTTGCCCAACAAGAAAAAAAATCACACCACAAAGAAAACAATTGTATCAAAGTGAATATTGAATATCAGCATTTTACTATCTTACCATGAAATAATCTTGATGAGAATCCACATGCCAAACATTCTGAAACAAGTCTGAACAATGTTTAATGGAGAGTGCAATCAACACAAAATCTTTCTCACTATCAATGAATCTTTGATCCCAGGCACTTTGGAGGACATCAACGCATCACATTAAGCTCTAAAGAGTGTTAGGATGGAAGGATGGCAGAATTTACAAGTATCCAACATGGCAGCCAAACATGACAGTGTTGTTGAAAAAATACCTTGGAATTCTCTCTCTCAGACCAAAATACAAACAGCAGTTTATATGGACTAATGATGAAGTGTATGAAAACCTCAGGCAAAAAGCATGATGTATACACCTTTTTCATATGATGATAATAACCCACACCCAGTTGGATGTTGGGAGATGCGGTATAAACAAATTATCGGGAGGAGGACACCTTCCCAGCATGCATAGCGAGACAGGAATGGCAGTCATTCGTTCCAACTCCAGACACACACACCCATAAACGACACAAATGTACCACGAATGCAAATCTGCGGTAACCAGCGGTAACCGTTGGCAACCGTGACTACATGATGTCACTCGCATCAACGATGCCACTTTGCAGCACACATGTGATGTTGCTGATCAATTAAGGAGGATGCACTATAATACACATGTACTGTATCATGAGTACTAACTACTTGATTAAAGGCATCACTTAACAATGTTTCCGGTCGAAAAAAATATGAGCTACATTATCCTCTGTGCTACTAGTGTCTCTGGTTAACTCTTAACACGTCAGGGGATTTAAATCTCTATGGACTTTATGTGTATTATTTGGTGCAGATCTACGATTTTAGCACATTAAGAGTTAAGAACTAACAGTAAAGCACCCAAAAATTGCTGTTCAAAGCGATTATTAAGTACTTTTAGACCATGAAAATCAATGAGCGACCATTCCACTTTGTGGGGCTTCCACAATATGAAACAGAGTCTTTAATGCAACATAATAGTACATAATAATACATAATACATTTAATAACACATAATGTTCAAGTCTAGAATTATATCACAATGTGTTTCACGGCTTATTTCGGGCAAGTAAGCATCATAAACTGATCTAGATTAGCCATAAAATGTTTTGATGTCAAGAAAAATTTGATTGAAGGGCTAATCGCTGGCTTGGGAAAATGGTGGGTGTATCATTGGAGTGGTTAAACATTGGATAATTTCTCATGAAAAGCACATGTTAGTAAACACCTTGGGCTTAAACAGCATTATAGAATAGTTTACGGACACAGAGAAACTGTTATCCATTTTCCAAATCAAACATCCAATTTCCACACTTTTAAAATGAGGAATTTCCTGTAATGAGATTTCAAAACATTAAAAAAATACCGGTAATTTTATGTGGCATATTTAATTGCCTAAATGAAAACAGAAGTGAAAACTTTTATGTCCTCCAGGCAGTTTGTACAATATATAGTTGTATTCTGGCAACATAACATTATGTCTTCAGTTATCAAACCTGGTCATCTCCAAAATACTCTGGGATTAATGGACTCATGCATGGGAGAGAAAGAGTTAAAGGCAGTGGATCTCATTTGCAAACATCCCCGAAAACAAGGAAAAGATAACCCATGCCCTTGGGCTATTGATGAAGGGCATGTCTGTGAAATCTGGGGGTCAGTGATTATGTAGAATTTGAAAAATGCAAAAGATAAACAATAGCCGTTTAGTGTACGTTCTATGGTAGGATTTTTTTCCTCGCGAGAAAAAATTGAAATCAGAGTTTAACGGTCACTATAATTCCACTAAAACTGAGTTTTTAGCTCCTGTATTTTGCTGGAGGTTCCCAGATGGTATTTTCTTCTAAATGTCATTGTATTTTCACAATGTTGATTTTTACGCATGCAAAAGAGATCCCCTGCCTTTAAGCAGCAGGTAGCATACAGTCAATTTATCACAGCCAAGGAACTATGTACTGCCATTTCTCTACAAATTTTAACCCTCTCAGTATCATGGTCAAAAAACTCCATACACTATGCATGTAACAATATGACTGTGGTTTTGAAAAGGTTGAGAGTGAATGTGTGCTAACAGATTCATAAACAAGAGGAAAAAAAGAATTGCCCCCTTCATGGATTTCTCTGGAGACACTGGGAAAAGTTGAAAAACAAAGAGCATCACTTTCATTATCTCAAAAACTTGCATTCACAAAAGAATGCTCACATTTAGCATAGAGGTACAAACACTTTACCTCCATGCATTTAATATGAAACATGGCATGTGCATACATGCCACTAACGTCAGTGCAAGTTAAGAATAATTACACTGATGCCCTGAACGACCTGAGCATCATGCTCGTTCAGGGAGCAATCAATTTATAGTCTCCCCATTGGTATAATTGCCCACTAACTGCTGAGCAGTCTTTTAGCTCAAGGATCTCTCAACAGCTGTATATTAAGGGTGGTGTCAGCAGAAAAGGAAACATCATGCCCTCATATCACCAATCCTTTACCTGAATTTACGAGAAAATTGTGACGGAGCCCTTAATTGGGGATATCAGGCTACCGGGCAGTATTGTTGGGCCATTCTTAACCTCATAATTAGCTCAATTATGTGCTTGACCTTGTTAAACACCATTCTGCTGGCAAGCAGCTATAAAGAAAAATGTGTATATCGCTGTAACAAACTAATAGTCATAAAAGAGTTGTATGTGAGGTTCTTCAATATACAAATAGGATAACAATTTCATCACTACCACTTAAGTTCCAAGCACACAGTCCAACATACCCCGCCCGCTTACTATTTTGTGATCAAAGAAGAAAGATATAAAACTATTGAAATAATGCAAATTGTAATTGAATGCCATTTCCAGTAAAAAGCATTTTTTGTTGTTTTTAAGTTTCACTTATATACTGCCCATTTCTGCACAAACAAAATGAAAATACGCATGCATTGAAGCCCTAGAAATAAGGTACAAATACCAACAAATGGAAAGAGGACAATTAAATGGGTATTTATATCGGGCACACTAGCACAGCACATAGATCCAGATTTTAAACACAACAATTGAAAGGACAGTGGCACTGTAAAATCTAATCTTTAATATGAGTGCGATAAACTAAAATGAAAAACAACAAAAATGTAAAATTAATGGACAATGGAATCTATACTTCATTTTCATCCTTTTGAGAGAAATAATATTACTATTCACAAGATGGGATATTTATTGATAGTGGGTATAGTTTTCCATACTTTACTGTTTACTCCACAAATCAGCACTTTTAGTTAATACAGGTTTATTCAAAGTTACAAAGGACACAACATTTGCTAAAAGCTGCTTTCTCCCCTAATATAACAACTTTTAAGGCTTTCTATGAACTATAACAACCAGTTGCAATTCTACATGTTATTCAACAAGTAACAACAGTAACATTTTGAACATTTCTTTGACAATTACAGTGCTAGAAAAATATACCTTGGTGCCTCTCGTAATCAGAATGGAACCTTGAGAGGCATTACACCAGCAATACAACTTGACAGTCGAATAACAGATTGGAGGGATATATCACTACTGGACGAAGGATGCAATAAAAACTGCATGATTGCTTCGTCACAATACACCATGACAACGTTCGGCAGAGAAGATGCGAGGACCAACGACACAGTCACCTTTTTTTTTATTAATGCTGGTGTCGTCTGCACAATAGAAATTGATTGTCCGTCCCGCATAAATATTATGATTTGGAAGAGTGGCCGAGCGCAACAATAGGAGAGGGGTTCAGGTGAGTCAACAAAGCTGTTACGATAAGGCGACGGAAACGATGACATGGTTGGAAAGATTCATTTTTTAATTGGCTCCATCTCGGAGTAAGGGTAGGAAAATCGGGGATACTAGTTAAAATTGATAACGGGGCCTGAAACTCATCTACAACATTCAAGCAATATTTGTGAATGAAAAGAGCCTGAAATGTAGCTTGAAAATAAATTCAAGTGAAGTAAGAGATACATGTACATGTATAACTGACAAGTAGACGACAAAACAGGCATTGAAAATGTGTGAGAACAGCGAGATGTTATGGGACATCGTCTGTTTTTTAATGAAAATGTTGTTCAATCTGTAATGTCACACATCTCAGCAGCATTCTGTGAGTGATGGTCTGGCAAATCGTGAACCGGTGAACCCATTCCTTAACTCTTTGTGTGCGGGACCGTGAAGCCCCTGCGTGCAGACTTTTTTTCAAGAGCGCTCAGTTACGGGAAAGGAAATTGAATGACTGACTTGAACTAGCTATAACATTTCAAAACATCGTTTTTAGGAAAACATGTTGTGCAGCAAAGTTGAAGTACATTTTGCAGACCTTCTGATTGCATAAAGGCTATTTCGAAATATACATCTGGATTTTGTAAAGTAATGCCTAATTGCAACCAATATACATGAAGTTCTAAGCGTCCTGCTCGATAATATACGACTCTATTCAACTAATGCAAGAGGGTAAACCACAAGCTGCACATGTAGAAACCTGATTTGTCACAACTTAGAGATGAGTCACAACTTAGAGATGAGTCACCAAAGGTCAATGAATAGAGATAACCAACAGATTATCAGTGAAAAGCGCGTCTTATTGTTATTGACTTCGACGTGTTCTTTTCAATTCACTTCCGTCTAATTCAGTGTTCTTTTGTATTACGGGGCCCTTGATTGTATTTATCGATTTTTATGGTTCTTTTAGAATCTTACATAATACCCTGTACTTGAGGAATGTAAACAATACAAAGCGAATACCGCTACCATCGGGAAAATCAGTATAAATCGGGTGAATACAATCATTTCTACGTTTGAGCGTGAAATGCAAATCCCGCACGCTGCCGGGAGAGCATGAGTGCGAACTACGCGTGTAAAGAGTTAAACATTAGGTTCAGGACTTGCAAGACCATCACTTTCCTTCATCATCATTACCAAACGGTAGTTAAGTACTTACAAAGGGTGTGTTGAAAGTTTGAGATCCATGCACGTATGTCATGAATTTGTTGTTTTATCAGAAAAACTAATATACTACCAGAATATTGTTCTTTAGGTGTGAGTTTAAATTTTGCTCAAATTGTAGAACACAGTTATGTGTACATGTATGTTCATTTACTTCAAATGTTTTCAAGCACTGAATTTTCATAACCTTGTCAAATTTAAGCTTTAAGTTTTTGAAAATCAAAGAATATCTAATTTGATAAATGTAGGAAGGGTAGGAATGATAATTAAAAAAAAATCTTGCTCAATTTTTAATCTAATTTTATATAAATCTGTACATGAATTATTACATGTAAAACACAATGCAATTATGCAAGTTTTTACATGAATATTAGGATTAATACATTTCTCTTACAGAAGTCCACACGCCACTTGAATGAAAAGTCACACTCATCCATTCAAACATGAATTGTCCCATACTTTACCCTTCTCACGGGACTTAGATTTAAATTCATAAATTAAACATAAATTTTTAAAATTAATGTCCTACAGCAGACGAGGCAAAGAGGGCAAACATTAATACCCAATTCCTGCATGAAGTATCGCCGTGACAACTGTTGGCTCCGGCAAACCCCTTCTTCACGACCTAGCGTGACCAATCACGTCATCCATCATTCAGTTTGTTAAAATACTCACCACCGCATTGAAAACTGACAAGCCCTCGTCACTGGTAATAAAGCACCTCAGTCGTCAGTGGTTAACGTCTTTATAATTTACGAAGATAGCGGCGAAGCTGATTTTGGAATCGCTCATAAAGGTAGAAAAAATAATCTGATCCACGTCGTTGTCTTCTCGTGTATGCAAATTGAATGGTATTCAGTGTATAGTAGAGTGATATGGGTAACATCCCAAGCAGGGAGGAGGGATAGAGATAACCAGGCAGTAGTCACGTTTCCACGATATTTGTCCCGTATCGACGCTTAAATGTTGACATCAAACAGTAACGCGATATTGTCGTGGCGGTGCCCTCCAAGAAAATTATTGCCTAACATTAACTTCAGGTACGACACGTAGAGTGTGGTATATTTGCATCGACTACATTGACGCTTGCTTCTGTTTCGGAGCAAAAAATTGTGCACAGCTCGAGCTACGAGGTTGAGTCTTGAGAGATATGTATCGGGACCAGTTTGAGGGGGCCCCACGCCGAAAGACGTCAGAGCCATGCATCAAGAGTAGCGATGCATCGAATGTTCAAGAACGGCTCACATTCACCTGCATAATGTGATTTCTGGCGATAAACATGTCGCTTTGTTGTCTAGAGATGTAGAAATATACATAGCCGGCGTGTAATTTACACACTGCACAGTCGTGTACATTACACATTCCTCGTGTAAGCTATTCAACATCTGTACAGTAGTATTGCATATGTCATGAACTCATCAGTATTTTGTTCATTCCCGATGTCAGAGTAAATTCATGTTTTGTTAAATCATGGCTGAAGCTGCCAAAATATTCTTTTTACTTGTAGCTTCAATGATGCAGTGAACAACAATATACAGGTATGATGTTCAAGAAAATGACAATACAATAATGAACTTGTGTGTAAAATCAAAATGACACTTGGCCTTGCCAGATAAGAATATGCACAAATACTTCAAATAGTATTAGTCAGCGATGAAAGGTCGCTGTACTATTACATAAGATGTCCACAAATATTCGCTGGCAGACTTGCTATCATACAACTGTAAAGAAATATATCATGAATGAAGTATGAATATAATCGCAGTAACCAGAATAATGCTGGTATTGTTATAAAGCTTTTGTTGATACTGAGATTTTAGTGCATTGGTGCATGGTATTGGTAAGGCTGCTCTCAAATGACTGCACACGAATGAATAAGTCCTTACATCAATGAATGTATGTTCTACTACAATTTTGTTTCAATCCATATTTCAAGAATTTCCTAAAATAGTATTTTAATGTTGAACAAGTTCAAAGATATACAGAATGTAGGCATTGGTGGATTATTTTACAGGAAAAATGCAAAGCAGACACCAGACAGGATGTGATTTCAATCAAATACTATGATATCACTATCAGTCATAATTTTATTTTATATCAATTATAATTCTAAAAGTGTTGTCCAAGGGCTGTACAGTACATGCACATAGTGTTTCGGTTGATATTATTGTCAAAAACCTAATTAAATCACGCTTCAACTTTAGATTGAATAAAATAAATTAGAGAGCAAATCACACATCAAATTAATTTGTTTCTAATGATATCTTTCAATTTCATTTTATTCCTGTAATTCAGAACTACTGTATCATTTATGCCTTTAATTTGATTTGTCGTTTTATTGCAAAAAGGGTTGAGGTAAAATTTTATAAAAGCTGAAATTTGGAAGGGCAGGCCATTACATTTTCCTGCATCAATTTCAAACCTGTCATCCATGGAAAATGAAGACTTTGTAAGGCATCACAGATTTATTACACTGGCATTCTAGAAGGGGTTCAGAATACTAGCATTCCTGATCACATGCCTACCCTATTCCCGGCACGGTAACATCCCGCATGCATCGGGAAGGGGCCAATTAAGCCTCTATTCATCACTGGGAGTGGATTAAATGGGGCATTCTGGAATGCCCTGAGAATAGCCCTGGAATGCACGGATTAATCCATTATATGCAAATTCAATGACATTGGTGCTATTGTGTAGGGAACAATAGAAGGCTTTAAG
>JZLH01S0202862.1:191584-202153 GCA_001188425.1 Eucidaris tribuloides
CTGTGATGCCTAAGTTGGCTGTCATTATTATTTTACAATACATAATTCAGTAAATTATGTTTATATTTTTCATAGGCTGCCAAACCATTCCCACATTTAACAACTAACTTCCAGGAAATTGAACCTAGAACCTACTCTGTTCACAAACAACATGCACACTGTAAACCTGACTACAGGCCTACATGTACGTTGTCAAAAATAATGCAGCGCTATAATTATGGACATATATATTGGTTTTATGGTATATCTACCACATCAAGTACTGAAGTACATACTCATTCATCATTTTCTCTGCCAACGCAAACCTTAAACGCACTTGTCAAATCAGTCGTCCGCGTGCAAACATACCTGGAATGGACGGTGTCAAAAACCGTAATGCATTGGTGTGTATACCAGCACATGTTGGTACCATAATATTGACAGAGATTTCCAAATATTTCTGACCCGAGTCTCAACTTTCTAAGCCATTAATCCAAATGGATTTTGCAAGTCATCTTGCCAAGTGAATTTCTGTAGTGTCACATTAATGCTTCTGAGAAGACATGAGCGATGGTGGTATAAACATACCAAAAAAGGATGACACCGCGAAAGATAGAGATAGAGAGATGCAGTGACTGTGAGAGGGACGACCAATCCACTGTCAAAATTCACAGATTACTGGCGAATCTAGGAGGATTATGCAAACACGAAAGGGGACAATTGACAAATGTTTGCCCCATTTGACGAGTGTTTGTTTGGGAAAAGTTGGAGCTTCAGAGTGGGTGTTCTGGTAAAGAAGTTCTTCAAACACGAGCAGTGAGGCATTTATTTGATGGCCTACTATGATGGGGTCTATAGTCAATACGTTCATTGTCAAGGGCAGATGAACCAGACAGAAAGGTTAATAGTGGATCAGTCAAACCATGTGAAAAATATGTTTTGATTCCAATCCAATTCAATGCAATCAATTCTGATCTGGCTGAGTCGATTTCATCCTAGATTTATTCCAGAAAGGGATCATTATGTGTATGGCATTTTGAAATGGCATTGGTAATCAATTCGTATGAACAGTATTTTGTACATCATGTCAAGTGAGAGGCATTATTAGTATGAATGGCAAATGCGTGTATGTTTTGAATTCTAAGCAAAATCCGAGTATGATGTAAATGTACTTTTACATACATGTACATGTTCAAATGGACTATTTTCACCATGCTTGACATTTTTATGTGTGTGTGTGTGTGTGCGTGTGTGCGTGTGTGTGTGTGTGTGTGTGTGTGTGTGTGCGTGTGTGTGTGTGTGTGACACATACATGTATGTCTATGAACTGTTAAATGATCTGAATTATCTATCTAGCATGATGAATTCAAGCAGTCATCATCATGAATTCAAAGCCAAATCAGTGGAGAATGATATCCCATTTCAGTCATTTAGACAGCAATGCTATATCATTAGCCATAACTTGCTTTTTTAACAAAGACCATAAAATCAAGGACTTGATTAGTTGAGGAATATTAAATGATAATACTTTGTTTATTTGTAAAAGGTATATCTGAAATTGAAAGCTTCCAAGAATATGTGAAATGGCATGAATATTTTCGAGAGCCCATCACAATTCTACAAAATCTTTATTTCATTTTTTGGGGTGGGGGTTGGCTCATTGTCTCCCTCCTCAACTTTACAATTCCACAAACCCTTGGAGAACTATTGCAAAACAAAATCTATAGAAATTGCATGCAATAATGTGTAGGCACAGAAGGTGTTCATATTACACTGAACCATTTTCAATAATGTGATATGAAGTTTTGTCCTCTACCCTAAGATGAACTTTGCTCATCCATCATAACTCAATCCATAATTCAAATTGTTGAAGATGCTCTCAATTAATTTGACAGCTATCAATGATTGGATAAAACCAGGGTCAATACCCAAATTCCAATTATCTGAGCCCCAAACCAATCAAATCACAGATAATGAGGAAAGACGGAAGATTGAAAAATGTTTGCTCCTGGGTCAGCTGTCATAACAAATTACAGAATATGAATAATAAATATTTCAGATATTGCATCCATTTTAATGGTATTCAGTCCAATTAAAATACCTCAGGTACCTGATAAAGTTCCACATAATGTTCAATCTTCACACATGACCTCCTTTTTTCTAAGGACAAGTTACATGTGTGTATGTTTTTACAAGTGTGTCACTTTGTATAACATTCATTTTCGATATTGCATTGAAAATAAACTGGAGTATGATCAATGTTGAAAAACGTATCATAGATCACCATTTCCTAGGGCACCAAAAGAAAGCAAATTTTAAATTGTCATATTAGCAGTTCAACTGAAATTTTCCACTGTTGGCCTGATGTCGCAATAGCCATGAGTTTACATCTAGTCCTAGATATACCACCATTATGATTCTGTGCTAGTACTTTGTCAGCAAGATGATTTGCCATAAAAGTAGTGGTCTGCTGTACTGTGTTCTGTACTGAAGTATCATTTTTCAGAATACAAACCATTAAATAGAGTATGTTTTTTACTTTTTGTTCAAATTTTATTGTTATTCAATCAATCGATATTACCTAAATTTATCCTGCACTGGTGCACTCTCTGAATAGTTCATTAATTTTTTTTAAATAATCCTTAACGTGGAAATGTAAAACTACTGCTGACGTCATAACCATTAGATGTCAATATTCATTCAGTCCTACAATGCCATGTGGCAGTTCAGCTCACCTTTCAAAACTTCATGTTAGAACATGCTTTATTTCATTACTTATTTATTATTTTCATTTTGTTTTGATTTTTGAATCATCAAATTTATCAAGCAAGAAGAAAATGACAGCATATTTCATAACACTACTAAAGATTTTCTCCTTGCCCCTGGACAGGCCATGCAATCATGGACGTTTGTAAAATACTAATTTCCGCCAAACTCCAAACCAAAAATAAACCGCTGAGTGAACCAATCTTCTGTTTTGCATATGCATACATTGCATGCTTCCAGCCAATACTATCACGTTTCTAAGACGTATTAAGTTTCATTTGCTTTGGAAATGTTGCCATGACAACAAGATTTGGGTAAATTAAAACCTGTCGCACACATGGCAATGACTGATGTACATGTATACAGTATAATGAAGAGAATCTTTCTGGGGTCACAGATAGGACAGGTGAATGACCCTGTTGCAAAGATATAACTCAGAGTCAAACCCTGGTTACACTGCCCATCAAAAGCGTTTTGAGAACGACGTCTGAATGGTTCCATGGCAGTGTTCACAACAGCTGACCCAACATGTGAACCAAAAGTGTTCCAAAAGCGTTTTTGTCAGACCACATAGAGAGGTGGTCTGAAACTGTTCACAAACTGTTTCAAAGTTCAAACGTAATGTAATAACACAGGCGTTCCAAAACCGGCACAGCACAGGAATGTATACGTAACATACGTAAATATGTGAACCAGATCCGCCCTAAGTACGGACAGACCTCAGACCAAAGAGCAGGCGTGGAAAAGTCGTTGCCAGTGATAACCGCTGCTTTGTACTAAACATGAGACAGCTTGTGTGACGGTGATGTAACTAGAAGGTCTAAACCCACTCCGTTGACTCCCAAGATTATTACTAGAACCGTTCACAGAAGAATAAACTGGGAACTTATACTGTATATATCGTCAGTATAGAATCAAAAGGGTGTTGCACAGCAAGAGCGCCCTTCTGGTTCTATACCAATGATATGCTGATTTCTAAGATATTGGGGCATTCATTTCAAGAGGTGGGTAGCAGCGATAGAAAATGCTCTTTCACCAAGCATAGAAAGCATCTTGGCAGATGGATGGACTAACATGGTGCCTTGTGAGGAGTGGGGAAACTACCTGGATGTTTGGCTATTTTTATGAGTTCAGATAGGTATGGATCAGCTATAGACTGTGGATGCACTTGAAGCTGCATAGTATTTTGAAGAGAACTCTAGATCTAATTGGTAGTCAGTGAAGTTGATGTGGAATTGGGGCTATGTGACAGAATTGAGGCATTCTTGTAGCAAGCCTTGTTGCCGCCTTTTGGATTCACTTGAGTTTTTCAATCTGGGATGTGGGGGCACCTTACAGGCTGGCGCTGGCTATTGCAGCAGTTTCAAAGAATACCTGCACCTGTTCATTTCAATGTGCATCTGGCACATACATGAATATTTAAAACACAGCTTTCATGAATACCAAGTGTCTTCTCAAATTACTACTTTGCACATGACTTGCTCTGAACAGGCTATTTTGAAAAAACAATTATGTAATTCATACGGTGCACTATATTTCATTTGTACTATTAATAGTGTTTGTGCATATGGTCATGTTACTGAATTTTTCCATCCATACTCTTGCATGAAACACTTGTCATTCTACCATTCCAATAATGTAGGCCTACATGCCAACAATTCATGTACCAATATGTTTTATGAATTCACAATTTCCAACAATTTTGCAAGTGTTGAAATACGTGGTTGGTACATGTACCTTACTACACTGTCCCACTTCACAAAGTGCATACATTCTTGTTTAATTTTCACCATCAGAGATATATTTGCAATATTCAAAAGATTATATCACTGCTAAAAATACAACATTTATATGTGTCATACTGTATAAGAATGAGAGAACACACTCCCAGCAAATCTACCTTGCAGAACAATGTTAAGTACATCACAATTCACCACACAAACATTAATTTCTGCTACACATTTAGGCCTACTGTACACGCTAAATATTTTGCGGCGATTAATTTTTGTGACGTTTGTGACTACATAACTGCAAAAAATCCCCCTTCCTGTGCAAAGTGAGTGAAAAATTTGGAAATTTCTATACTCATGCACTCAAATTTCTCATCTTGACGCAAAATCATCATGAAAATTGTGATGAGACATTGCGCACCAGTTGCACTAATGGGTTTCTTTTGGAGTCTTCAATGTCAAAGGAAAAACAGCCCTGTTTATGTTTTTATTATCAATAGCATGGTAAAGCTGTATGATATAATTGATCATACGTGTATATGATTTTTTATCACAGACTTACCATTTAATTGACACACCTGCAATTTGACTGATACCACATTTCAAAATGTCTCCATAGCACAGCATATTGTTGGAAATAGCATATTCTGGTACATTGATAACTCAAAAATATATGTCCGGTGATTGCCACAGCAACAGGAAGAAATGTTTGCACAATTGCAGGTACCAAACATTATAATTAGATTAATGGTGTATTGAAATGTACATGTAGCTCTCTTGCTGTTATAGCCTTCATTCCAGACCCTTTCATGCACCATTGCAGTAAAATAAATTTAAATTTGAATTTTTAAAGTTTAAATTTTGTGTGTAAATCATAAAAGCAGGGTTAGTGGTTATCTTACCACTATCACTGATTCAAAATACATGAACATGTAAACTTGTATGAATGTGTCCATAAGGAACTGTTTCAAAATCAAACCTGACAAATATATATAACACAGTGACTTGATTCAGAATAAAATACAATAGTCGTTTTGTCTTTGCATTACTGTACACATTAAAGGGGACTTATCTCCATAAAGCCATGGCTTTATTTCAGTTCTCTTTATCATTTTCATTGTCACTATGACTATAATTTGTACATTGAATTGTTTTGTTTTATAATATCCAATACTACATGTATGTATTATTATGATGATGAAATGAATAAATGAATTGAAATTGAACTGAAATTTATGGGTGTGTTTTTAAAAAAAATCTCAAATAAAGAGAGTAATTTATATATCATTTGGAAAATTTCATTGATTTGAAATTAGCCTAAAAGTAAACTCACTCGAAATTCTGATACATACATATATTCTATTGTTGCAAATGTGAGTTGGGTCTAAAACACTTAGACTACCCTCACCAGGTGATACCATTAGAATACATTCCAAGGTTAATTAATCATTACACTTCCTTTGTGTTACAACCAACTTCCCTGCCATTCCCCACCATCTATTCCCTGCTTGATCCCTGCAGTGACCCTGGGCCCCACTACTGAACACATTATCCAGGTGGTCACTAATTGGATTAGGTGACCTCGTTTGAACCCTGACTGGGGCTTGATAGAGGGTACAAATTGGTCTAGTCTCAAGTTCAGAGACTGCTCTTTACACTCCAATGCTTATCCCTTACCCCAAACCCAATCCCAATTCAAAGCAAAGTAAGTTGTGAGTGTAGCAAGCTTTATTATCAAGTCAAGATTCATAGCTAGTCTCAATTTCTAGATTGCTTTGGGAATAGGGTTGAAAAAATATGAATGGTCTAGAACTTAGACTAGTATTAGCCAGGATTTCTACAGTGTATGTTAATGTATTCTGTCAATCATGTTTATACAGCACTGTCTACGCTGAATATTTCTTGGTGGTGTTATTTTTGGTAATTTCGCGACCAAGAGAACATCAAAACTTTTACTTCCTATTTACATACCTGAACCAAGGAACGCAAATGTAATAAAATCACGCAAATAGACCCTCGCGAATTTCCCTTCTTGGGGCAAAATCACAAACATATATATGTTTGTGATTTTGCCCCAAGAAGGGAAATATACATGTATATGGCACTGTTGCAGTTTAAAATGATCATTAAGTGCTTTAAAAAAGTGAAAATCATTGAGAGACCATTTCAGCTTTTCCCCATAGACTGCTGTGTTGCAGAATTTCCTGTTGGCCGAGATATAATTAATGTGCTAATTTGTATCTGCACATAATGTACTAGTGACAGCATAGCTGTCTAAACTTTTGTGTTCTAGGGTGTTTATTTGTCCATTCAAACACTGTCAGATATGTCAGAAAGCAAAGTTTGACACTTTTTTAAACAGGTCTTCCACAGTGTTATATAGCGTCTTTAACCTTCTCAGAATCATTGCAACTAACCTCCAAAGACTTTGCATATTGTCATATTGAAAGTGTGGTTGTAATGAACAGGGTTAGAAACATGCACACACTTTGAGAATTAAGTATGAGATATCCTGGGATGGAGACTATGCGGAACACATGTTACATTGAAATATCATCATCTTCGATGGGGTAAAAGACGGTGTATAGTTTTCAGTAAATGTTATAAAATGAAATGAAATTTCCACCTAAAGGCCTATTTTTTTCGATCTATATCTATAGACTTCCATCATTTACTACGCTATTATATTAATGCCATGAAAATCACATGCTCAAGACATTTCCATCTGTTAAAAATTCATGACGGAGGTGGGAGGGAGGGTGACAGTTTTGCCATAGGTGATTTACATTCAGTATTTCCCAGGGAAAAAATTAAAATTTTCTTTTCGGGGACTAATTTTTCTGTTTCAGTGCTTTCCAGGTATTCTTTTGTATTGAACCCTATGGTAATTTACCGGGCTCTTTCGCAGATTTGGGGGGCTCTTTTGGCCATTTTGGAGGCGAAATTGCTCCATGCTCTCGTGTATTTTTTTCCACTTTTTCCTTTCAGCAGCATCTTGTCAACAAACACAAACCAAAACATCCTACAGTACAAATATGCTACACAACACTCACTACTGTTGTATATCACTCTCTTTGGCTTAATTTAAGAGAAAAACTTCATTAGCCGGCACACCGAAATTTTTAGGCATGATCCACCTGCCACGTTGCATGCGTGCTGAACATGAATCATTAAAAACAACACAATGCTTCAGCGACACCCTCCTGGCTGCCTCCCATTATTGCATCAAATTGATTACTTCCCCACGACAACACGGCAAAGCGGGGTGATACGCACACGTTTAAGTGAAGGGAAGAAGAGGAAAATACAGCCCACACATTGCTGATTAATTATAATCTGCCCTCTCCCTTTCCTACCCCCTTCTCAGCCCAGAGAGATTTATTCTTACATGTATACATTTTTAGGTGACAGAATTGTTTTACAGAGTTCATAGCCATTTCTGGTCTTTATAACCCATGAACCCCCCCCCCCCTTTCCCCGTAATGAGTAAAATCACTACAGTACCCCCATCTGGTGCACTCTTTTCTGCATTTATAAACATTGGGAATGTGAATTTTTCAGATTTAAAATTTTCTGATTTTCATTCATTTTTCAATGGTAATACCTGATGTTAGGCTAATTTCTTCAACTTTCAACAATCTTTTTTTAAATCATAAGAATTCTAAACAATAGAGTAATAGACTGAATCATACTATATCGAATCAACCCCTTTTCACAATTTTGGGGGCAATTTGGGGATTGATATTCAAAAACAATAAAAGATTTAAATCATACAAATGATATTTGAATCAAGTAAATCTGTTTGTTTGCTTGTTTGTTTGTTTGTTTGTTTTTGCCAACCCTGCTTTATGTATACTACCTTTCCATCATCTTTCCTAACTCTCATCCACTACACCCCTCTTTCATTACATGTATTGTACATCTCCACTCCCCTTGTATATCCATTTCTGTAAATTTTCTATACCCCATCCCCTAAAAAGTATTCACTTTTGTTCCTCCCACGCCTGTAATGGCTGCAACCACACATTATGTACCTGCTGCTGAAAATTGGCAGTTTATTTTGTTTCTATGAAATTAATTTTCTTTAACATCAAACTACTTGTTCCTATCAAGTTATCAAGCTATCAATGGCTTGGGAGTGGGGGGGATGGGGAGATGGAGGTATGGGGATAATGGCTGGCCTACTGTTCTTGTTCAATCCTCGTCTACGTGCTGGTAAAAATAAACTGATCAAGCCGCAACATTAATTTGCATCATTTCCTCCTCATTCCCCCTGCCTTTAGCTACAACATGGATCACTGATAACGAAAAATGACAGACAGCACAAAATACTGCACTGAAAAAAAAAATGAAACAAGTTTAAAATCACATGATAAGGAGTCATCATAACATCAATGATGCTAGCAGTAAAATGATACTTAAATGATGGTGGGCTGGTTCCTAAATTAGACTTCTAGTGAGAAGTACTTGTAGTCATCAAGTTTTGCATGCACTGTTGCACGCCAGGGCCCTGACACTAGCGGATCCCCATATGGTATGCCCAGGGAACCCAAAATATCCTCTGCTGGAGTACCAAAATAATGCCTAGACATCAACATGTGTGGGTTGGCACTTGAAAATGCTGAGTGATGCTCATTAAAAAAAATATGACTTAATCATTTAAATTTTCAGCAGTCTATTCATACTCATAAATGTTACACTTTACAGTAATGTTCTACTCTACTGTTTTGGTTATAAATTTAGAACCCCTGTTATCAGATTTGATGAAAATTCTGTGAACAAAATTAATGGCCCACCTGCCCCCCCCCCCCCAAGAAAAAGGGGGGGATCCTGTAATGTCAAATAGTTTTTATATAGTCTGAATTGGTGTAATTTAACCATGTAATTCTCATCATTATTCTCCTAATGATGAAAAGTGGATTAAGTGTGGGTTTTAAAGGCCCACTGTCAAGACAGAATGGAACAAAGCCCTCTTTTGACTCAAATTATAACAATGGAGCACTGATGATACCCATAATACCCCAGAAACAACCATGGCAGTGTGGTAAAATACAATATTTGTTATCCTTCCGTAATCTATACACTATGGCTTTGTAGCAGTCCATATTCATGCATATGTGCCTGTATTTCAACACTAGTTTTCAACCTCTCTATTCACGCAGCTAAAATTTCCATTTGCCCTTGATTTTCTTTCTGTGTTTACCTTCAATTCTTGGTGAATTTCCCAATAATGGTGGTGAACAAACTGGACTTGACATTTCTCTAATGTGTAGAAAGTATCTGGGCGCTAAGAGAAATTCTAAGTAAACTCATCCAGAACACTGAGAGAAATCTACAAAATGAAACAATAACAATATGAGACATTCCAAAAGAAATGTACATGATACTCACAAAATGTGTCACATACCTGCAGAACTTGTGAGTTTCAGACACAGCTAATCCCACTTGGTGATTGAGAAGGCATCATTTTAATAATTAGGCATCCATTATCCACACAGTTCAGCTCGACAGCCCAAACTATATCGACAGACCAATCACTATCATGAATTTATGATAGTACGACTACGGTGCACTATATTTTGTACTGAAGTTACGCTCGTTTTTGTTTGTATATTTTCTATCAATCCATATGCCATTCCCATAAAATGTTGAAACCAGTTGTTGATGTATCACTAGGTGAATAGAAAGTTGTAGGATACACTCACAGAAGTTCTAACAGCTCAGAACAAAAATATGAGATATAACGATGATCAGAATATGTTTCCCGAATCTTGTAATTGATGAATCAGAACATGAGGAGAGTTGTAGGATACTCGCAGAAGTTCTAACGGCTCAAAGCAAAGATACAAGATATAACGATGATCAGAATATGTTTCAAAAATCTTGTTATTGATGTATCGCAAGATGAAGAAAGTTGTATGATACTCACTAAAGTTCTAACAGTCCAAACAAGATATGAAACATAACAATGATGAGAATATATGATTCTTGAAACTTGCTTTTGATGTATTTCAAAATGAAGAAAGTTGTAGAGTACTGACAAAAGTTCTAACAGCTCAAAAGAAAGATATGATACATATTGACGCTCCAAATA
>JZLH01S0202862.1:204726-216383 GCA_001188425.1 Eucidaris tribuloides
GAATCGCGGTTATGTGTACCGTCGCAAGACCAGCGGAGCACACTGATTGGTTAAATGGCTTAACTCCGTGCGAACTTCGGCTAACGGCTGATTGGACAATTTTGGAACGGCCCGTGCACGTCTAGGTCACTGCAAATTTTGAAGTTTAAATGTCCATATTTTCACCAAAACTACGTATTCTACCCAAAGGTTCTATGACAGGTGTTTAATCTTCACATTGTGAACAATTTGAGCTGATTTCATTCATTTTACCCGTTTCTTACGTGCAAATCCCTTACTCTGTCTTTAAATCTCAATGGCCTCATTTTCTTGAACATGAGATCTACGTAATAAAATTGGCACAAATCCAATGTTGAAACAAATGGTCTAATCACCAATCCACTTTTAGTGTACCTGTCTCAATCATAAAATTTAAACAAAAAACTATTTGTTCCCAAGAACAAGACTCTTGTGCATTTTTGTTTGGCAAATCATATTTTAGTACATTTACAAAACATGCAGGATAATTTTCAAAGATCCCAAACTATACCATCCCATCTCCATTTCCTCAAATGACCTTACATTAGAAACTATGAAGCTGATTTTATATCACTTTAAGAGCAAATTTTAGTATCTTAACACTTGTAACCGTTGATTTACAAACTTTTAACATTCATCATCATGTCATAATTTCTTAGAAAAAAAGAAAAAGGAATAATATTATCAAACCACATGTAGGTTATATTCCTTCTAAATAATCATGATTCTTTCCTCAGTGGAGAAATAGTCCACCCAGTAGCAGCTAGCTAGGGCACACAAAACACAAACACACATCATATCTTGAAAAGTGACAGCCGTTATGATGCCGCACACTAATGTGTTACTCCGTAGATTACTTGGCTTTGACAATGCCATCCCAGAAATCAACTAGCTGGATTGAATAGCTGGAATACCGATTTGCAATTCTAGACAAGGATGAGAAACATCAGGGGCGTACATACTGTAGCAGGGGGAGGGGCATCCCTTGCAATTTTAAGTGCGGGTATGACATGAACAATTATCCCTAACCCAGCCCATACACTTAATACACATGCCACTGTTTCAAGGAAAATAAAATCACATGCCGATACAAAGCCTCAATGGTGCATAATGAGTACTATTTCAATTACAGAAGTAAACTGCATCTACGATGTTGATGATGATTATAACAATATTAATATAGTCACAGCATGAACCAACAGCAAAACAACAATAACAATACTGCTACTAACTACTATTATTACATAACTACGGTAGTACTAGTAGTAGTAGTAGTGGTAATACTATAATAAATAACAAACAATAAAATTAATAATAATACTAATAATACTACTACTAATAATAATAATAATTAACAACAATAATAACATGGGGATCTATTTCCAGTAAAAAATGGTGTTTTACAAGTAATTTTTTTTTTAAATCCCAAGTTTGTGAAATATTGTGTTTGTATAATATACAATATATTTTTATGACTGTAGAACAGGAGAAAATGTGAAAATAAGCAATGACAGAAGCCAGGGGAGAAAAGAAGGTTAGGAACAATAAAATCATACCCCCTCCCCCCCCCCCTTTACATCTAAGGACCTGTCTACGCCACTGAGTAACATCTATGGCTGATAGAAACCAGTCCACCAGCCTGAGGGGACGGACAAAATCCGGGGATGAATCTTTCAACTAAAGATGGACCAATTATCTGTCCGAGGTGAGGGATAAGTTCCTCATGATTCATCTCGGGAGCATCTTTACGTTACACACTGAGAATTATTTCTCTTGCGATGAATAAATGTATCTCTTGCATTTTGAGGTATTTGTATCAAATCATTTTTGGCAGGTCTGATGAAACCCTAAAACCCCAGATAAATGGAATGCCAGATTAAATTTCTGGATTTTCGGAATAAGTGACATCATTTGGTTTCACATTTATTATTCATTATTCCCTGTATATTTAGCAACCTACATTTATACTGAAGATGTATACGGGGAAATGGTGTGGGTTTTTTTTTTGGGGGGGGGGTTATCTGTTTAATATTCTACAAGTATGTGCAACACGGGAAACATATAATTTTCATTACGGAGGCTACTTTTCCTTTTCCAGTGATTACCCAATTATTGTATTCGCACCCTACAACGTACTGCAATTTATGGGGCCTCTTTTGCCATTTTGAGGGCGACATCATCCTCAACACCTGTATATTTTTTACCCCTGATATGAAAGTGAATTGATTTTCACATATCATGTCTGAATGAGCATAAAAGTGTGGATAGTATTTTCTTTAAAAATTTGAAATATAGGCATAACACATTAATTGCTCTACCTTCGGAGATGTTGCATGTTTATAACATTTGTAACTAGTGTCACTTTTACTCATTTGTTTCAATCAAATATGGCTACAAATAGCCTACAATAAAGCAGAACATCATATTGATGAGCTAACTTCAGTAAACATGGGATAAAAGGCAGATTTCTGTTAAAAATATCTTTGAAATTACACCGTGTTTAAATATAAATTTACACAGGTTTTTCTACAATGACTGATATGTTAGTGCTAAAATTTCCCAATGTAAAATTGTTTGTGACAAATGTCAATCTTTCATAACATAAATCACATGATGTTACAGAATTTTCATAGCTAACAACTATTTAGAATGTGGAAAACATCATACACAATCATGCTCAGCATGTTTTAGTAGCCCAGTTTGTTGATTCAAACTCTACCCAAATCTAATATCACAGAAACTTGCTAAGGTGTTCCAGCTAAGATCAGAAATTCAGAGTATCACAAAGAGACTCTTTATTCTTCAATATGGCAACAAAAGCCAAATACATGTTTTGACAGACAGACTTCACTGTGCATACACTGACCTACAGGGATGCCGCTCAGTCGTTTATGAATGATTTTACGGCTGCGTCTGCTTTGATAATCCTACGCTGACATTTACCAACAGTTACAGAAGATTTTTTTTTTGAAATATTACTATTCAGTTTGTCTTGACATATTTTTAAACATTGTTTTTCATCTCTCTTTAACCCATTTGGAGACGAAGAATGAGATATCTTGAGCTGGGCTCCGCTCCATGGAGAATGTGTGTTATATTGAAATCAAATAGTCTCCGACAGGTTAATGGACAAAAGGGGTTCCTCCTGTGGTTTGGGTGGCATTGAAACCTGAATACACATGTTACCCACGAACAGACACACATTCTTCACACATACACATATATACACATACACAATTTGTACCGACTATTAGTTTTTTTACAATTTCCTGGAATTCATGAAAATCATATTTTAGTGAAATATTTACCTGCATAATTTATTTTTATTTATTTATTTATTTATTTATTTATTCCTTCCTTCCTTCCTTTATTTATGTACTTATTTATTTACTTGTTTGATTTACTTCACTTACCATACCTTGCTAAGTGAACATAACAGTCGTATATGAGATGCTTACATACATTTACTGTACACATAACGGTAACCTACAGAATCAACTTTCTGCTGGCAATTATTTTAAGAACTCGCCTTATCGTTAAAAAACAATTTATCAAACTACTTTCAAAATGCCATAAATTCTCCATAAAACATAATATCAAACAGGTGCAAAATATACAATTATCGTACCTCAGGTGCTCGGAATGTCGCACTTTGCAGATGAAATGTACCACCACATTCCTCATTAACGGAATATGACAGGACAATTTCCTTCCTTTCCTTGAGCGTGTGCGCTCAGTCGTAAAAAAAAAAGGGCCACGTGGTAATAGTGACTCCGTGGAATTTGAGGAGGAAATCAGAGCAAATTAAATAGGTCCACGGTGGCCAGACTCTGCTAATTTCTTTCTGCTGACGAGTTGCAGGGCTAAATTTAAATCAAATTACTTCGGAAAACGAGGAAATTCAAATGAGATTTTGTACAAGGCCTGTGGGGATAACATTCCATAAATAGCAAACATTACAGAGGTTGTTTATGTGGTAATGGATGCCAGTTTCCACAATATTTAGAAAGGACTTAATCTTCTATGGAATAGATATTTAACCCCTTGGACATCAAATGTTATATGAAGTGCGACCTATCAAATATATTATACACACAGATTAAATTTTGAAAGGGGGGGGGGGTGCCCCATGAAATCATGAAATGTGGATCTAGCCTAGGGAGCTGTCAAAAGGTGTAAACAATAGGGTCTTAAGAGCTAAGGAACCGTGAAATTCTGAGTCTAAGACAAGAAATACACAATCTTGCGTCGTCACACAGTTCACTAGCACAGCTGGCATAAACTGCTCATCCCGGGCGAAGCGAGCTGCGAGCATAGAAAATCTAGTCTAAGTATCCACGCTCACACCTGGTTTAAGTTAGAGCGAAAAAAGAGGACAGTCTACAATTTAGAATAAGATGGCCAGAGATGCTAGACGCACTGTTTTTTTTTTCATATCACAGAGAGGACATGCACACTTGGCATCAGCTGACTGGAGATATTGGGCTGTGCATGCACCATTCGTACATCACGAGTATAAAAGGGGGTATCTGTAGTATCTCCATGGCGGTTGCTGTGTTCAGACACGTCATCCTAGACCGCATCATAACTGAATTGGACAAGATGGGCTTAACATTGCCACAAGGGGTGACTGTACTCAGCGTAAAAGAATTGACACTGCTGTTGTTGGGACTAAATTTAAACTACAGCTCACACATACTGAAGGTTAAACATTCCATATTAAAGGTTACAAGGTCAAAATTTTAGCACAAGTACCAAGTTTTACCAGTTAACAGTCATAAAACCTTGTCAGTCACTCTATGTTATACTTCCAAGGTCTGAACTACAGTGCCAAGTGCACCAGTGCCTAACTCTCAAATAAAACTGATAATCATGAAATCTTGAATGAAATAAAAGATACACAGAATAGTGCAACACAATGAGCCAGCATAAAATCCAGGACAGTGAATTCGACATTGAAAACAGAAATTAAAACAGTGAAACACATTACCTACACATACAAAATTAACGCAGGACAATTTCCACCTTATAGTCGTATAACGCATAGGAGAAATAAATGTTAGATGGTGCTATTACAACATCATGTGTTGGGAGCTAATCTCCTAGTTTGTAAAGATTTCCAGCAAAATAGACAAATAATCGTTTCAATATTGGGAGTGCTGACAGCAATGTTTCTGTGATCAAACCATGCACCTTTACTGTTCAGAATAGGCCATAAAACTGTGGATAAAAAGCCAAAATATCATCTGATTTTTTTTTTGTAGTCCGGCTACATCTTGTACCTTCCCATGGGAGGAAAATGCTACTAGGCTAACAAACATTTCTAAATTTAACCATTTTGACTTTTGACAAAAACGTTTGTCTTTCATTTATATTTTGGCATGCCGGATCAAAGGCATGATTACCAAGCATTCATGTAAATAATCATTTATTAACTCTTTGCACGCTGAATTAATTCTAAAGGGGATAATAATAATGACTGTTATTTTGATATTTTCTTTAAGTCCTGTTTTTCATATTGCTCCATTGATACTGGTAATTATTCTATAGATGTTGCAAGCATTATGGCCATTTGTTAGCTTTTCTAGTACAAACGTAATAGGGAAAACTTTATTACGATGGTTGACTTTAAAGGCACTGTATAACAATGTGTCCAGTTTAAAAAATCTGAGCTACATGATGCCCCATGCTACTAGTGTCTTTGATACAGTCTAAAAATGAAGCCCTGAAAAAATTGCGGTGTAAAACAATCATTAAGTGCTTTAAAAAAGTGAAAATCATTGAGAGACCATTCTAGCTTTTCTCCATAGACTGCTGTGTTGCAGAATTTCCTATCGCCCGATATAAAATTAATGTGCCAATTTGTATCTGCACATATTGTACTAGTGACAGCATAATTGTCCAAACTTTTGTGTTCTAGGGTGTTTATTTGTCCATTCAAACACTGTCAGATATGTCAGATAGCAAAGTTCGACAATTTTTTAAACGGGTCTTCCACAGTGTTATATAGTGTCTTTAAGTGTACGAATGTGCAAAAATTACAACATTCGTGTGCAAAGGGTTAAAGGATAACACGTGTAGGAGAATGCAGACACTAAAATTATCGCTCTACCAATGCATTTATTTCCCCCATGAATTGGCAAGAATTTCTCTTTCACACAACTGCAGTCAGAAAGGCTTTGGAAATCGCACAGCTCCCCTAATACCTCCTTGCAGTTACCGTGATGAGCAAATGGGACATGCGGAGGAGGAATTAATACACAAAAACAAACCTGTCCCCTCAAAGGGAGCGACTGGTTGAAGTGTTTATGTCCCCCATCTCCGTTGTTTATGCCATTAGCTGAACCCTGATAAGCTAGCTGTCCGTCTTCAGGCCATTTTACATTCATCACACCTGTCTTCTTGGGATGAAGCTAGCCGAAAACTTTCATTGACCCAAATTAGGACAGAAAATTGTCGTAAGTTGTCATCGGGTAGGTTGGATTGACAGAGACAATTTAATGGAATGCGGCAAATTCTGATAGTGGAGTAGCAGTGGATGGGTACTGTGTAGGCATAAACACTTCAACTTGGGACTTGACCTACTTACACATATATGTACACACACATATACACACACACTCAAAACACACAAACACACACAAACACACACACAAATACACAAACACACACACACACATACAACTATACACATACATACATACATACATACATACATACATACATACATACATACACACACAGTCACACACACACACACACACATACCATATACACACTCACACACAAAATTCTCATACACACCACATACACACACTCATACACACAAACACACACAAACACACACAAGTTACAAAAGTAGGGCCAAAACAAATCATCATAAATGACAGGTAGTGTGCTTATACAGTATACAAAAGAAATTTAGATTTTACAGAAAAATTATGTTGTTTATACTTCAGCAAGGCATGGATGTATCATGTAGCATTGTTATATGCAGTGAAGATGAATTTGATAATCCCTGACATACACAAAGAATATATGTAAAACACTTTTAATACATTTCCTATGAAAACTGATTTTTCTCTAAGAAGACACATGGTGCCATTACTGATCACATGGTGCCATTACCTGATTTAGGAATGCAGATAACTGTCTTTTAATTTTATTCTTGAAATTACAGGGAAAAGCACTACAAATTGAAAATTTATAGGTGTTAATCCTACTAGGAATTTTTCTAATGTTCTGTCTTTAATACAATATGCCACAGAGAAATGGGAATTCCTGGGGCAGTTTGGAATTGCGAGGGACAGGTTTTTGAATCTATTTTTAGCTGTTCTATCACACTTGTGATTATTTTTATACTTTAGTGATGCTCTTAATTACCACTCAATGTTAAACGATGATTAGCAACAATATCTCGAAGGGTACGTCAGTAACAGCATCAAATTTACACAGTCACTAATTCAGAATGCAGAGATGACAGCAAGAAGCAAAAATAGTGCTATAACTTACCACGCAAGATGATCATCAGAGAAAAATGTCCAATTAAATCGGGAACCAATGGATATTTGTCGCTGGAAATCAAATTACCTTGATAATTTGGCAACAGTAAAATGGCACTGATTGAAATAATGTACAGTGTGTTCAGCTCTGATAGCGTGAAGTAGTAGCAAGCGTTTATCGTGAACAAAAGATACTGGGGACACCACTTGTTGTGAAACTAACACTTGCGACATAAAATGGGGAGGAAATTAATTAATCCGCCCAGCCAGGAAAACGGACATTGGGAATCCGACAAAACGGAGAGCGGATTCCTTCGGAATTTGAGGCATGAACAGCAGGTGTAGTGAACAACGTTAGTTAGTAGCCGTGTTTTGACCGATTAACATGTCCAAAATCAATGTTAGTCACATTTATACAGGTGGGACTATTAGACAACACACCATTTCTCCAGTTGTAAGTGTTGATAAATTTGTATTTTGAATGTATGCATTTTTAATTGCAAGAAAATGTTGAGTATGAATTTGTTCATAATGATTGATTTGATACACACAGCCCTCGATCTTTCAACAAAATATCCGTGTGTGAGCATGAGTCTCTGCATGTGTGTGTGTGTGTGTCTTGTCTGTCTGTCTGCATTTTTGTAGGTAGAGAATACAACAGAACGACTAGCTAGAATGCCTTCATTTCATCAGCCTTATGAAAAAAAAAATCAGCTTTTGGGGGTACTACATGTAGAAAATCCGCAAGAACAAATGTGGTATACCAATGAGCATGAGGAAGGGTATATGCAACTATTTTGGGGTGAATGCCTACTAGTACTTCTGTACCTATGTGTGTGTGTGTGTGTGTGTGTGTGTGTGTGTGCGTGCGTGCGTGTGTGTGTGCGTTTGTGCATTTCTGCATATGTGCGTGTGTGCATGTATCTGTAAATGTTATGAGTACTCGTACATATTGAAAAAAGAAATGTGTCAGAATGACATTTAGTGTTAATTGTTATCTGGATCACAGTTGGAAGATAACCTGTCAGCATGAGTTATTAAGGTGGAATGTATGTTTAATTCCACAGGAAGGTTCATCTCTTAATTTGGGATACAAGGTCGTATACGTAACAGAGCGTGCCCTGTGAAATCCATGTGCTGCATCTTGGCACAGAATTAAAGTCCCCCCCCGCGCACTGTGTTACCCCATCCTAACCCCTCCGCTACATCCCCTATTCCCCTCACCCCTTCTCCCCTCTCCCTACCGACACCTTCCCCCTCTGCCCCCACATCCCCACCCCCCCCCCCCCCCATTTGCAAGGACTTGTTACTATACCTACTCTTATGACTACATGAAGAGCAGACCTTATCATTCATAAAATTGGCTGCTCGGTAGCATATCAACAGACTGAAAGAATTAATCGCCCACTATTGACACAGAAGGACAGCCACCCTCTGTTGATCAATGGAAAACTGTAACAACTATTTCCAACAATACAAAATAAGAAATCCATTCAGCTTATAATACTGTAACTGTTTTACATGCTACCTCTTGCCAGCATAGCTACACTATGTTGTTGTACGAAGCGATGACTACTGATATTTTTCTGAATTTTAGGAATGAATCACTCAATATATTTTTAACAGAATATTTTCTTGGATTAATTCAATGAATTGGAAGCCTTTAAATATGAAACTAAATTTAAGGGGCTGGGGGAGGGGCAACATTGTACTAGTCATTCTCGAACATTCATCCTGCCTTGTGGTTTACATTCTGTCCCTCCCCTCTTCTTATGACTTTTGGACACAACAGTCAACTAGTTGGCGACTATTAAAAACTGAGAATTATTTGAGATTAGGGGTTCTATGCGGCAAGAATTTGTCTCATAATGATGATCAAATCATCGTCAATGGGTTTCCTGTGACATCTACAATAATAAACACAGTCATATAAAAAACTAACAATTTTCAAGACAGCATGCAGTTTTAAGACACTGATTTCATTTTAGTTCATAACTTCATACAGCTGCTGCTTCCACGACCAAGATCTCCACTAAAGATAATAACTTCCTTCTTTTTGAGTGACGTGTACAGTACTATCATTTTAATTAATCAAGATCAATGGTCTCTCAGCCTTGGATGCCGTCTCAACTGCACGGGACAAATAAAACCATCAGATTAAATTCATATAATTCGCCACTGAAACAGGGAAGAAAAATCTATAATTTCCAGATATGGAGTAATGGGTTGCAATAATGCGACTTACATGTATGCAATGCAAGTGACAGTTGTGAGAATGTGAACAATGGTTGGACTTGGAGCGTTATCTTGGTCATTAACCATCCTCATCTACGGAAGTCGGCTGGCTATCCAGTGTATGTAGACATATACAGTAATATATTCAGAAAAGAGAAGTTTTTAAATTATTTTGGAGCTGTCATTTATGTATCATTGTTGGTCATGATATATTTGTTTAGCGCGAAAAGAGAGGGGGCTGAAGGTACAGGGTGTTGCCTTCAACCCTTAAACATTAAGTATGCTCACTTTCTCCTTCTTCATTGGACTAGTGTTAGTAAACCACTTAAAATTTTATGTTAATTCTATATTTTAGTACCTCGATTGTCTTTTTTACGGCAGGGCGCTATCATCCGTTTCGTCCTTTACCAGTTTACTCTATGTCTGAGGACCTCTCAAAAATACTACATCAAAAATATAATGTTAAGGAAGTGGAGCTGCTTTACCGAGATTTTCTGAAATCAAAACAGTGTGTTTCGATAAATAAAACATAAACATAACTTAGAGCAGTTCGACCTGCGCGCAACGTCTGCATGGGTATGACCTCCGCACGGTTCGCAGTCCCATCAACTCTGTAATTTTGAAAGCTTTCAAGGTTACCATGGGTTCGCAAGACCAATTAGAATGATAAGCATAGCCCATGTGACCCTACCAAGTTACAGTAAATTCAATTCAAACAGTTCTTAAAATTATCGCGACAATGAGCTCAACTTCGGACAGTGAGGTTTGTGACTATTGACCTCTACTTTAACTCCAAAAATCGGACATCAGTAATTGCGTGCCTTATAACAATGATACTTATCCAAGTTACATCAAAATTTGGAAAAAGTCATACTTCAAGTTATCACAGTCATGAGCCAAATCAGACTATTAAGCCCGGTAGACCTTTTGACTTTGAGCTCCAAAATCTAAATCAAGTTTATTGGTGACTCATAATACATACTTCCCAAAATAACATAAAAATCTGACAGGCCGTCTCAAGTTTTCATGCCGTAACGTATCCAAATCCGACTATTTTAGGGCTCGGTGACTTTGACCTTTTACAGCTCAAGAATCTAATCAGTTATTGGCGCTTATATAAATACCTTCACCCAGTTTCATCATCAATCCGGACCAGCGCCTCTCAAGTTTATGCGCTGTAGTTAACGAGCCCAAAATCAGAATATTAAGGCGGTGACCTTTGTCTTTGACTGTTCAGCCCAAAATTAATTTCAGTTCATGGTGCCTCTCTTATACATCTTCACGCCAAGTTACGATGACATCGACAGCGCTCTCAAGGTTATCGCGGTAACAAGACCCAAATAGATATTTAGGCCGGGTGACTTGACCTTTTAACCTTTTGGCTCCAGAAATCTCAATTCAGTTTCATGGTGGCTAAATAGTACATACTTGTCCTAGTTCATCAAATCCGATCGTGGTGGTCAGTATATCGCGGTTACGAGCCAAATAGACATATCAGCCGGTGACTTTGACTTTGACCTTTCAGCCCCAATATAATCAGTTTATTGGTGCTCAATAATACATACTTTCACAAGTTCATCACAATCACCAGCACTCTCAAGTTATCGCCGGTAACGAGCCCAATAAGACATATTGAAGCAGTGACTTTGACTTGTTGACTTTCAGCTTCAAAATCTAAATCAGTTCATTGGTGGATCATGTACATACTTGGTCCTAGTATACATCAAAATTCGATTGGGGTGTTCTCAAGTCTATTCGCGGTAACGGCCAATATAGACATATTTAATGCTTGTGGCCTTTGACTTTGACCTTTACCAGACCCAAAATTCTAATCAGTGTCATTGGTGCCTTATAATACATATTCATCCAAATTAATGAACAATCGACAGCGTCCTCAAATCT
>JZLH01S0202862.1:221029-242914 GCA_001188425.1 Eucidaris tribuloides
CTTATATTCTGACAAAGCAACTGATCCATCTTTGTATGCGCACTGCATGTGTTAAGCCTTATTAGCTTGTTATCACACTCATTTAAAAGCACACCAGTTTAAAATAGATTTGGGAATATTTGCGCTCAACACTGTGAGGTTGCTACAGGGACAACGCTTCAGACTGAAGCGCTATTGCGATCGTGTGAAAAGTCCTGGTATTTTGGCCACCCTGTATCGGCACGCAGAATCCGATGTTATCTACAAGGAGTTTTCTGCGAAACTGACCAAATACAACCCGTCGCGGTGACACAATTTCGCCTGCGTTCGTTATAAACCACGATACCAGCAATGGAGTATTTTTATAAGTTAATATATACTAAATTAAAGCTGAATATATAAAGAAAAGATTATCCAAATCTCAAAGTGACCCCCGCCGACTGCTGCTCATTTGTCGGGCGGGTCCACAATTAAGATACAGTTTACTTTAAAAAACGACAGTCAAAATTGTTTTATGTTTAAGTGGAAAACGATGCTGTTTTTTGGTAGGTAACAGTTTGCAAATCACTAAAATACCAATACTGCTGTGCACTAAAATAACAGGATCCAGATATTAGAAATAGTTTAAAAAAATTGACTTTTTGTTCAATTTTTTGAAATAATACAGTACGCTGTCTTACAAGATACAATGAATACCAGATAGAAAGAAATCATGCATATAATAAAACCATACATAAAAATTTGAGCCCAAAATTAATCCCTATCTCCCATTTTTTTTAACCAGTACAGATTTTTTTTCAGTCAAAACAACAGATTTTAATGGTGAATTTCTTTTTTTTATATGATTCTTTTGAAATCAAACGTGTAGAAAAAGCACGGCACAGTTATAGGAACATCCCATGTGTACAGACATATGCAATCTGCACAATGCCAATAGGCATTAGCATAGCTGTGTTAGATGAATTTATCATCTTAGAACCATGAGTAAACTACAAATAATGATGGCACATACTACCAGCTTGAAATGTATCACAATAGATAACACTCAGATGCACTCCTAGAAAAATAAAATAATATAACATAAAAGCTGACTGTTTGACTTTCACATCATCATCATACACATCAGCTTACAGAAATACCGAGCAAATGATAGCAGCAGGCATAGTTCAATTTACCTTACAGCTTCACAAACTGTGCCCAAAATATCTTCCAGTCAGTCAGCCTCGATCACCACAACTACTATAACATTCGCCAGCTTCCTTGCAACAGACGCAATGCATGCATAATTGACCCAACTGCAGGAATATCCTTAAAGTGGGCTGGAGATCAAGGGTCACTCAAATGCAAAACAGATACCCATCGTCCCCCTACCGACGGGCCAGGGGACGAGTAGAGCGGCTAACCACACAAAGGTCGTTCCTACATTAATGAAAGAACGCACGTCTCCTTTTAGTGCAAACACAATACTGAATCCTTCCTATCGGTTAACGAGACCCAGGAGAGAGCTAGGCCTGTGCAACGCGGACATATAAGATGGACGCCACTCCTAATGATCCTATCATACCGGAGCTACCGTGGTAATACATGTATAAGAAAACAAAATAATACACCTATACCATTCTGTTTTATCTGATATAATAGCAATGTGTAACACATACTGTTCATAAAACTAAGTTTGGTCCACAGGGTGGGCCAGAATCCAGTGATGGCAAGTGAAAATTAGATTTTTCGCGATCCAAGGGGCAAAAATAGTATAAGATATATTATGCACCGATATGTGATTCCCTTCCCTTTCTATTCATTTAAAATTCACAATTCCACACAAAGATGTGGATCAATATATCAGAAATGGACTGCTGGTTAATATGCACACCTTTCAACTCTTTCGTCGGGATATAGCTTTTGTTCTGAGAGGGAGCAGGGGTATTATCATGCGCACCATACAGCTGAGAAACAAGAAGGGAGGAGAGCAAGGGATCAGGGCCCATAAAGGGACAAACAGATCACATCTAACAGCAATAGAGCCCATTTGTAAACAACAAAACATATGGGTGTAAATCGAAACACAGGGGGACCTCAAATGTTATTGGGCAAAGTCACAATAAAAATAGTATGCAAGGTCAAAATGAAAGGTCAATTTCTTCATATAATGTTGGTAAAATACACTGCACCTCAGATCCAAAATTAAGTGACCACTAGTGTGTAATACACCTATCAAAACATTAGTATCCTGAATAATAGTCTCCATGACATATGCCAGGGGCCAATGGCCCCCAAGGGGACAAAATTTGGGGTGGCCCTAAACGAAAATAACTCACATCACATCAATGGATTGAAACCAAACACGTGTGGAAGATCCCAGGGATCAAAAGAAGATTCGTAAACCAGCCCCCCTGTGCCCGGGGCCATGCGCCCCTAAGGCCCCAAATAGAACATTCTAACCAACCAACATACACATGGTGGTAGATGCGAAGCAAGCACTTCAATATTATCTGTAGTCAAGGTAGCAAAGTAAGTCAAAAAGTAAATGTTAACAGACATTCTAAGGCTCCGTGCTTTTTATTTATAAAAAAACCAGACAACAGCAACACACACCACTATGTAGATTTAATTATAACTTGACAAAACAAACCTAATCATCGGCAAAGGGAATCAAAAGTTCAACTGTTTGTTTGCCTACGTGTCGCCTTAGAATCAGGCTCGACAAGGAGGCCAAACATATGTATAAGTGATGTTTTTCTTTGGGTGCCCATAAACAGTTGCGAAACCTCACAGAGATGAGACGTGGCCCCATCCGGCTCTTGTTGTTATGGAAAGGTTAGCCCAAAGGCATATCACTATCCAATAACAGACATTCTGAAAGTCTTAGTACTTTTTTTATTACTACGCAGTACGAAACAAATATGGGGGGGGGACCCCAAAATTTAAGAACTAATGACATATAGGCATCAAAGGATGATAGCGTTAGGCTACTCTGAATGTCAATCCTCATCAGAAAAAAAAGAGCAGACTCGATCTATCCCGAATGAAGTATCATTCAGGAAACACCCCACTAACTTAAACACCTTATATTAACCGTTTGGATCTAATACAGCAAATTGAGTCAAAATCTGGGGTAACCCCCCCCCCCCACCACCAAGTTTTCATTTATTAGACAACACACACAACAACCGCACACTCAAAGAATCTGTATATGAGTGTGAATTAAGATTGGCATAAAACACTTCCAAGTAGTTTTTAACCATGCTCACAAAAGGCTAATTAGTTCAACACATTCTCTGCCACCAACAAATGAATCATAACAACTAGACTGATCAGGCCACATAACAGCAATCCAGTATGGAGTAGTAGTAATAACGGTAGTGCAATGGAGACTAAGACATGAATAGGCGAACAAACTATATAAAATCATAAACCAAAACAGGGGAGAACGCAAAAAACAAAAGAGCTGTCCTTTATTAAATTATAATTCATAAATAAATAAAATCTGAATAAATAACAAAAAAAATAAACACTAGATTTTTTCCAGTCTTCCGAAAACGGAAAAAACCTGTTTCTCACAACACACACCACAAACCCACAACCACACCGGGACGGAAAAAAACCCGCACTGCGGAACGAACACTGCCATACCCTGTAAAAACATGCTTTGAAAATGGATACGCGCGTTCGAAAAACAGAACAAGAAAGAGTTATTTGTAAAAGAAAACTCGCTTCGAGACCAAACGTAAGCTCCGGAGTGCCACAGGGACATTGGTGGTCCGTTCTTAACACCACACAATCACCCTGATGTTTGAATCCACAAAAGCTAGATGCTGACGATTGCGTTTATATCGAAAATAAACTCAAAACGACTGACGTGAAACACACACACACCACACACAACAATTTGACACACGAAGCTAAATGGTCTACAAATGTTATTGGATTTAATGATATAATTAAACTGATGAAACGAATGACAATGTGAAATGTACAAAGGGACAAACATTACAATAACACACACAACACAACACCTAGAGTTCTATCAACCTGACCAACTTAAAACGAAGAGCCATTGTAATGACAATTAACACAAATGCACAAAGATTATAGTGTAGATAAGAGAAATTGTTCTTCAAAGTGTACACCTCAATATTAAAAAGATAAATCACACTTGACGTCACGTTGGACTTTGGATATGGCTTGGGACCAGCTTTACAGAAGTACAACAAATATAAATTTAATTAACGAATACAAATACGATAGTAAGAATGATAAGTACAAGGACTGGCAAACCCACTGAATATTATTTTAGCAAAGAGTCGGATTTTGATCTTGGAAAAGCGACGCCAATATGATAGATTAGAGTTCAACAAAATATTAATAATAATCGGAAACAGGTCAAAACTGAAGATTAATGCTGCAAATAGAATTGAAGAAACGACATAATAAATGCGTGTACCTTTTGCAAGAACGATTATTAATTAAAATCTTTTATGTTTTAGAACAACCAATAATGAATAAGCTAACCAATGGCGTAATAGTAAAGAGTTTCATAAGGCCATCAAAAAACGCACAAAAATCATTATCAGATATAAACAAGAATTTATAACATGTACAACATGCCACACTCTCCACACACACCACCAGATGTACAAATTTTTGATTTGAAAGATAGACACACCCCACATTGCTCCAAGTTTAATTATTGAGAGGTTGATAATTATATCATTAATATCAGTTATATAAGATTTAATTTTAAATATCACATTCTCTTATACTCTCAATTGCCTCATACAATCAACCACCAACTAATTTATATTGTGTATATGTTGATGTCGGTGTTGTGGACAATATGAAAGTCGTGACCATTTCCGCAAACGAACTAGACATATTAACTCAGCTGAATACAATAAATACAAAAATAACAAATTAAATTCCTACTAGTGGTTTCAAATAAATTAACATGGTATATAACACATTGACTGATACCACAATGACTGTAGCATGAGTGTATTTGATCAAAGATAATTGATACATTACATTTCTATACCATGTAAAAACATGTAAAAAAGAATCTAACCCGATGATGATCTTGAAGAAAGGCCAATAGACTCTGCGACTAACAGAAAGCGTGACCCATTCAAAGTAAAGCACACGAGCACAGCCCTCCAACTGATCCTCTCCTACTTTTTCCATACTTTAACACAATATTCCCCTAAAAATCCTCCATTTCTGACTTTCCTTATCCCATACAATTGCAAAAAAAAAAAAAAAACCTTTGCGATAAGGTTATATGTTGAGATGAGTATATCCTTTGCAGGTCTGCGCGAGAGGTGACATGTCCTGTAGACACCATCATCACTGTATCATTACGTCTGAGTGATATCTCGCAAAAGTTCTATTGCGGTACTAACACTAAGACAGTAACTTACAAAATACCCACACACCACTCTCCATGAAATCCCTACTTGCCTCTTGAGAATTTTGATCAGACTAACGTTCACCAAGATTAAAGCCTGTGTAGAGTATCCTTTACACAAAATGGGGTCAAAATAATCCACGAAAAATATGTTGCCATGAGACATGATATCGAAGCATTGAGACCTATGGAGGGAAGGACTAAACAAGCAGGATAATTCACATGGTAAATAGAGATCAGGCAGTGTCTAGGGGGTTGGGAAGGGGATCTACCAACTATCAACTCCGCACATCACCCCATCATCCACGTCTGCCGACATTACAGGCTATGGGAGATTTCAGGGTATCGAAGAACCTATGAAACTTAATAATGATTATCCTTAATGTTCAATCTTTTTAACAGTGAGCGCAGATTAAAGTGAGTGACATGATGGAACACTTGAAAATGCCTCAAGAACAAATACATCCAACACACAACTACACTAGCAGGAAATACATGGGAGATTGTCTGTAATTGTTTACTTAAGAAGAATCAGCATAAACATAGATATTCTATTTATGACGGGTAACGATCAAAAAAAGCCCCCAGAGAGCCCACACAGCAGGTTACACAGCACGAGTGATTTTGACATGATTTATTTAACGAACAATGACTCAAGTTTGACTACAACCCAAGATTCACAGAGAATCCTTACATAGACATCACACACACTAGATATTATCAGCCCAAGTTGGACTACCGCCCAAATCATGTCATTTACCTTAAGCAACGACAGCGCTGTTCTTGAGCTTTCAGGGAAGTAGATTTCATAAATGAATTATCACAAAAAGCAATTCTTAAATTACCTAGTTCAATATAGACGAGTGGAAAGATTTGTACTTTTTATAAAGATAAATCGATCTAACAGGAAATAACAGATCTAGATAGATAGAACGATAATACATAGATAGATACACAATAGAAACACAAGATCTAGATAGGTACACGTAGATAGTAGATAATAGATAAAATAGATAGATACATAGATAGATAATAGAAGATAGATAGATAATAGATAAATAGATAGATTAGATAGATAGATAAAATAATAAATAGACTGATAAGATAAGTAGATAAGATGGTGGGTAGATAGATAGATAGACATAGACTAGCCACACACACAATCACAAGATAGAAGATAGATAAATAATAGAAAATAATAGATAGAAGATCGATAAGGTTAATCATGTTGGAGTGAGTTAGTACTAATCGCAGGTTGTCCAGCTGAAGTACAGACTCGTAAGTACTCATCATCGGACTTTTTCCTGGTTCGAGTGAGTATTCGCCATACGTTTCTAATTTGTTGGGCGTTCACTCTAGACAACACACACACCACACACAGCATACTAAAATACTTTCCTCCATGAACCACTTTCCCTACAACACATAACAGACTTCACAGAACGTCCTACTTTTCAACCAAGAGTTTAAAGCCTGGTGTAGCAGTAATTCCTGTGCACAAAATGGGTCAAAATAATCACCTGAAAATTGTTTGCATGACACTGATAAGGCATGGAAACACCCCAGGGGAAGGGACATACAACCACACAAGGTGCAGGAAAATTTCACATGGCTGATAAAATAAGTCAGGGGCAGTGTCTCGGGGTTGGAAAAGGGCTCTACGCTGACATTCTAGTAAGAAAATAACACATTACTGCGTTGACCACATTACATTATGGTGAGATTTCAGGTAATATCCGTCGAAAAAACACTTATAATGATTATCTCTGATAATTGTTTCAATTCTTTTAATATCTCTTGTTGTACGCAGGTTAGTGATTACTGATGATTGTTATCGAGAAAATTTGAAAGTCCAACCATGTTAATAAGGAGAAGTGATATTCATTAAATTGTAATATCGCAATAAGCAACCTTTAAATTTCATAAGTTTTACATATAGAGAATAGGAGAATATTGTATCTTGTATATCAAGCAGATCTAATGATCTACAGAATACGAAGATCTAAGAGTAACATTAATAACATAGAATATGATAGAATTAAGTAGTAACAACGTCCAGCAACTAGACTAAAGATAGGATAGATACCGAAGATAGATCTAGAATAGATAGATAGACCTAGCTAGATAAATAGATAGATAATAGATAATTAGTCAAACATCAAGACGTTCACTCGCTAACATTGGTGTCATAAACATGAAGGCCAAAGGAGTACATCCTGTTACCACAAAGAAGCAGGAAAGGTGTTTACCAAAAAACACACACACACACAGAAAGCTCAAGACGTAAATTCCTGACGAATATAAAAGACATTGCAGGATCCATACAAAACTCTAGATTAAAAGTAAATAGATACATAATCATGGCTCAGTCACATCAGGCTGCAGAAAATTAAAAGAAAAATTGGAATAAATTGCCTTCAGATTAAAACAATGCATTAGCTTATTGTAATATACATCGTAAGGATGGAAATCACTATGTTGTGATTTATGGTTTTTACTCACTATAATACACACAACACCACACACACCCACACACCCACCCCCCCCCCACCCAACCACCCAGAAAAAAGCAGAATATATATGATAGGTATATATATAATATATATATATATAATACGGCTCCACATAACATTTTTCCTGCTGCCCTTATGGCAAGGAAAATATCACTGCAGATTTCCTATGCCGAATGAAAAATTACTTGCGCGACAAAACTTGAAATTGTAAATAAAAAAAATCAAAAATTTTCACCCCTAAATTTTACGACAATTAAAGGCCTTTTTATAGCACCGAATGTTTATTTTAATTCGGTAGGTTGACCTAATAGGACGTGCATACTAACTAAAGACCATACTAAAAAAATACAGATAAAACTTTAGTGAAGATGATTAAATACCCAAAGTAACATATTTGTTGTTTTTTCAGTAAGTTTGGGTAACACCACGCCATATCCAAGATCAAAATTTAGCTTGCCGCAATGGGGCAAAGTAAACTCTTAACATTTTTAGTTTTACTTGCCCGAAACATGAGAAATTTACATTGCCCTGGCAAGCGGGCAAGCTGCTAGTGATGAGCCCTGTAATATTGCACCTGTTTAAAGAAGATACTGGTCGCAGTGCTCCGACAAAATCCGTAAAAGTTCAGCTAAAAAAAAATAATTAATTATGCATATTATGTGTTGATAATGTATCATTTCTTCATAATTTGACCTCTAAGAAATATAAAGCTAAAAAATCATGAAATGATTTAAATGTTTGTTTGTTTGCTCCACGTAACAACGGCTTTACTTATCATTAAACAGTACAATAACAACTAAAAACTATTCATTTACTGAAAGTACCACGACACATAAACTAAATTTCCTAGACATCCAGAGAACTCTTGCTGTTGAAGCGCATTTGGTAACTATAGGCCTACATGTACAATGTACATTGCATGAACGTAATAATTCCAGAACAACAGAGTAAAGAGAGAATGTTGTCAATGCAGTAATAATAATCCAATGCACACAACGGGCCTTGTTGTTTGAAATGTTTATCAATCATATAAAACACTGCGACATAATTCCTGTTGCCTTTTAGATACCATCAACATCATTTTCTACTTTAATTTTATATTGGTGAGAGTAACAGTTCAGCAAGGAAATCAAGACTAGTTTTACACCCGATTTGATTGGGGGTTGTGGGGAGTGAGTAGGTTTGCTTGAGTAAAGAAGAAGGCACCAGCAACTAACAATAAGTGAAGAATAAAAATGACATTGTGAGTAATTGGAGAACATTATGACATGTGAAAAAAACAAGCCTAAATAAGGTACTATTTGATACTTCACCACTCATCAAGGCCCCATAAAAGTTAATTCTGTGTTTATTTTAACATCTTGAAGTACTCTAAGACAAAATTGCAGAAAAAGTTAACGGGGGAGGAGCCTTATCATTCAAACATGCATACAAGTTCCATGGAAGCGGACTAACAAACACTCACGTGCAATGACATTGTCATGCATGGTCATCTACCCGCAATCGCACCTGCAATTGGTTCTCAAAGTGTGGCAAAATGATCTTGGCCAACCAATCAGAGTGCACGTGCACTGCAGAGCGACCATAAGCGTGACACAACGCTGCACGCGAAGCGCAAGAATACGTGTTTAATGCTAGCTACTCAGGCAGTGTTATAGTCTGACTATCAGAAAACCTTTATCTGAATCAAACAGCCAAACCTGTCTTCCCGGAATGGACCCACTTCGCAGGAAGAGGTCGAAATATCAGAACTACATGTAAGCCATACTTTTTATTTCTTTTTTTGGAAGTAGGGTGGGAGGGAGGGAACAAATTGCCCAACATGGCAACAATTTGAAGAGCCAAAAAAGAAGAGGAGTCTGCCCCATGACCCTCGCACGTATACATAAGAATAATATGAATAATAGGGATAAACATAAATACATAATACGGTTGAAACCAAGGTCACAAAGGATCTAAAAATCACATAAAGGCATCAAAGGTCACAAATATCGTTAATGTTCTCGAGCTGATCCGGACCCGACTACTCAAAAGAAATAGCCCGTTACAATTTCCTAAAAAATGAGCGCCAACAATTGTAACATTTCCCTATGTAGCACGCATTCAAGACCGAAGAACAGGCGACTGCAAAACACAGAGAAAACATACCTCAACGGCAATTCGTTCGCGAGCTACACATGGTTTGTTATGCAAACAAGTCCTTGTAAGCAGGACAAGCGAATGTAATTGAACGGACAGTCTGAGATTCGCATAATCCCTCTATTCTGAAACACACGATGGCAAGCAAAAAACCTAAAGAACTTTCACAAAGCAGGTACAGTACAGACCACAACCGTAGTGAAGTTGAAGAAGGAGTGAATTATGCAGAGTTATGCACATACATGCAAAATACTTTTCAGCCCCTAGTCCGTCATATAGGTAATAGACTCATCTTGAAGGATTTTATACATGAGGTACAAACTACAGATCAGGTTGAAATTAGAGATTGCCTGAATGGTATAGTGTTTTTTGAAAGGTACAGGATCGAAAGGTGGGGATATGAAGTAAAACAAAAACGTATGTGAGCCATAATACTATGGATTTAGAAATGGCCTAAAATTTTTTTGCATACAGAACTTGTTCTTTCATTATAGAATTTGTATGATGGGCCACATTAACTGGAGCCAGTACCTTGCTGAGATAAACATTTTTTTTTTGCCCCCACAGAGGACACATAAGTCGAAGGGCATAATGGGAGCCATTGTTAAAATGTAAAATTCTTACCCAATAAATACCAAACCACAACAATCGGAAAGAATAGAATTTGTACACGACTCTCCCACCCACGAGAACACACACACAAAAATATTAAAAAATCGCAAGTTGTAAAAGTTCATTAGTTTATTCCATGATAGAGAAAAAGAGTAGGGAGGAGACATGATCCATTTTATTCTACCTCAGGCCACAAATCATCCAACTACCACAAGTCAGTTCCATGTTTGTGAGGGGTGCTGGCCTCCATGTGAACATATCACAAAATTGAAACTTTGAAACAGTTCATAACCTGGACTGTCATGGCCGCACCATCGCACAAACGTCAATAACTCTGTGTTCTCATTGTTCTGCTTTCATTAAAGCAAGTTGTCGTCAGCCCCATAAAGTAACCTTGCCATTAAATGACACAAATGGGGTAGTCCTCTAACATGACGAAACATAACTTTTAGAAATCAAAAACTATGCAAAGAAATCGGCTGAGAAATCTTGCTGAGAAGCAAACGGACTCATTCTAAAATAATAAAGTCAAATAATCTTCGCAAACCAAAACCGTGCTGGTGCTCTGTTATGGGTCCTGATCTAATCGACACAGACAGATAAAAATAAAAAACTAAATATTTTCATGCTGAGAATGCTCCTTAAAGTAAACAAAATAGGAGACAATCCTCCAGCATTAAATCCCCTCCAGCGTGTATAATGTAATATTTCAACTCTGTCTGAGGCATTTTCAAGTGTTCCACCAATCATTGTCACTCAGCCCTTAAGCAGAGAAGAGAATGCTAGTCTGGCTAGTCAACATATACCAAATACCCATCTTAATTCCATAGGCAAAACTATCTACAAACAGTTAATAAACTGCCTAATAAAAGACTAGGTGCCAAACTATTTAGTATTGTTTAATCGCGACAGGCTCGTTACAGATGGTGGAAAGGCAAACAATGCATTTGGCAGGAGAAGATGTTTGTAACCACAAAAAAGCTTGGTGACAACTGTAAACACTGAATAAAACGGGTATCACCAGTACCTAAACGTTGAGTCCAGCACAGATGGACAGAATATTGTGTGACACAATCCATTTCCAGAATATAGCTACCCAGTGCTACATGTAAATAGCCCTTAAAAGATTCTGAAAAAAAATAGAAAAAAACCGAAAACTCCCAGCTAGCCAGTTAATTATCAGTGACAGTATCAAATCTACTGAACAAATGTCACTGAGGAGAAAAGTCTCAAAATGCATTGACGCATTCAAAAGTAATTTCACAACACATTGCGGGAGTTAAAATAGAAAATGTTCGATGAAGTACAGCCCCACTAACAAAAAAAAAAAAAAAAAAAAACGGAAAAGAAAAACACAAAACAGAAAAACAAAAAAAAAAAAAAAAAATGGGAAAACCAGTACCCAAAGGCATCGAGAATACTTATAATGTGACAAGAGTGCAGTGGGAAAGAGTAAAAACGAGACAAGCTTCTCAACTGACTATCAGTTCACCACCACACCCAACTCTTACACAGAAAAATGTGTAGGCCCCATCTGTCAAATGGTGTACTTCAATTCACAGTTTTGTAAAAGTATTATACCATTATTCTTAATGGATTAAAACTACTAGCAAAATTCTAGGAAAACAACCAAACCAAAACAAATAAACAGAACCTTTTATATCAGTTACAAAAGCGACAGTTGGAATTTTGTAGAAAATATCAAAGTACATCACAACAATATAAAAGTGGTGTGCAAAAATTCAGGGTCATGCAATGTTGTTGATATTGAAGTCTGTGGTAATAACAGCAATACAAAGAATTAATCGGCATGGTCAAGTAATAACCACGAAAAAGAACACAAAAACAACAAAAGACAAAATCACACGTAGGCCCACAAAGGAGGGAAAAAAAAAAAAAAACACAACAAACAAGAAAAAACTTAGCATATAGGGTACTTGAATTAACTTAACAAGGACAATCAAAGTGAGCACCCCGCTGGTACAAAAGATATACATACCCAATAAGAACTGCCTTCCTTTCAACCGCAGAAGTAAAAATTCTCGAACAGAAACCATTCAAAATTTGATTAAAGCATGACTTTTTGAAAAACTACAATCAATTTTTGAAACAAACTAGCCGTATTTATTTCAATACCGAAATCTATGAAAATTTGATGAACACACGAAAGTATGAACGAAACATTAACAGCTGGCATCATGGCATACCTTTTGACTAAGGGAGCTACACATACCAGACCTTGTTGAGTCCATGCACAGTACCAAAATCATAAACTTGGCTATATGTGATTACCATTACCTCATACAGACCATGAAAATTTGAACATTACTATAGTTACGACAGAAACCCAATTTGAATACTACTTCGCATTAATGATTAGACATTAAAAGCTCAAGTAAGCTTACACCGCTTTCCAGATGACGGTAACTATAATAACTTAACCTACCCTTCGCATCTGATACAGAATATAGCTAAACTTGGGTCCAAACTTTCATTAATATTTAAAACAAGCAGTTCGACTGCGCGCAGTCGATGGTTCTCCGCAGCCACAAAACAAAAGTCCCATCCAACGATGTAATAAAAGCCAGTACCAAATGTAGCAGACAATAATCGATAACGAAGCCCATGTACCTGACCAATACAGTAAATCCCATTCAAGCTCTTAAAATAATCGGACAACACCAACACACACACCTTGTCATTGACCTCTGACCTCAACTCCAAAATGCGAATCATAAATGGGCCTAACCGATACCCCCAATTACAATCAAAACGAAAGCATACTCATAATCAAAGTAATGACCCAAACAACAATTAAGGCCCGGTGACCTTGAGCTCCACGAAAAAATCAATCATTGATTTGCCTCAAATAATACTTCACCAATACCATAAAAATCATGACAAGCCACACACACACACACACGCCGTCCAGTTCTCATGGAACGAGCCCAAATCAACCTATTAGGCTCGGACCTTGACACTTCAGCCTCCAAAATCTAGATCCGTTTATCGTGCTTATAAAAATACTCACCCAAATTTCATCACAGATCCGCACACCGCCTCAGAAGTTACGCGTTAACGAGCCCAAATCAACATATAAGGCCTGACTTGACCTTTGACCTTCACCCCAAAATCTAATCATTCATTGTGCTCAATTACTCGCAGTTCCATGACATCACACCCCCTCAGTTATCTGCGTAACGAGCCAAACAAGACAATTTAAGGCCCGTGACCTTATGACCCTTGACCGTTCAGCCTCAAACTAATCATATTGTTGCCTCATAAACATACTTCACCACACCAAGTACATCACAATCCCAACGAGCCACCTCATTACTGCCGTAACGAGCCCAAATCAGAGCAATTGAAGCCGGACCTTTGACCTTGACTACCACCTCAGCTCCCAAAATCTAATCACCATTGGTGCAAACACTGGGTCCTAGTTACATCAAATACATTGGGTTCTCAAGTCTATCCGGACAGCCAAATCAGACAATATTAAGCCGGTGACCTTTGACCTTTGACCTTCTTTCACCCCAAAACTAATGCAGTTCATTGGTGCTCAAATACATACTCACCCAAGATTACATGACATTACGAGCCAGCCACACACACACCGCTGCAAACACAAAAGTTTCGCGTAAGAGCCAAATCAGACATATTTAAGGCCCCTTGACCTATGACCTTCAGCTTCCAAAATCTAATCAGCAACACAATATTGTCTCATAGTACATACTTGTCTAGTTACATCAAATCCGCGATCAGCGGTCTCAAGTGTATCGCGTAAGAATCCGAACGGACGGTACGGACCGACGACCACGACGACAACCGAAAACATATCCTCCGGCAACTCGTTGCGGGGCATAAAAAGACTAGAGCCAGTTCGATGCTGGCGCCAAGATGGTATGCTCGCACCATTCGCAGTCCATCCAAACACACACACACATGAAGTAATTTGAAAAGCTTCAAGTTACCCAGGTAGCAAGACCCAATTAAAATGAATAAGCATAACGCCCATGTACCCATAACAACGACCACACACAACAATTCGCAAATCAAACAGAGTTGTAGAATACAGGACAATGAGCTCAATCGACAGAAGGCCCTTGTGACCATTTAACTTCTGACCTTCAACTCCAAATTAGAATCAAGTAAATGTTATACAAAACTCTCTCCAATTACATCAAATCGAAACCGCAACTCAAGTTATCACAGTCATGAGCCCACATCAGACATACAGGTATTAAGGCCCAGGACCTTTGACCTTGAGCTCTCAAAATCTAATCAGATTTAGGTGCCTCATATATCATACTTCCACGCCAAATACAAAAAATCTGACAGCCGTCTCAAAGTTATCCTATGTAACACGCAATAGACATATTAAGCTCGTGACACTTACCTTTCAGCTCAAAATCTAATACAGATTATTGGTCTTAAATAAATACTACCCAAGTTCATCAACCCGACCACACCCTCCAAGTTAATGCTTAACGACCCCGAAATAACATATTTAAGCCCGTGACTTGACCCTTTACTTTCAGCCACAAATCAAGATCAGTCATTGGGCCCCATCATAATAACTACTCAACCCAAGTTACAGACATCCGACCAGCCCCTCAGTATCGGCGTAACGAGCCCAAATCAACATATTAAGGCCCGGTGACCTCTGACCGTTTGGGGAACTTGAGCCCAAAATCTAAATCCATTAGTGTGGCTCGATAGACCTACTTGGTCCTAGTTTACATCAAAATCCATAGTGGTCAGTAAGGCTAACGACGCCCGCAGAATCAGACATATTAAGGCCCGGTGACCTTTGACCTGACCTCCAGCCCAAAATCTAATCAGTCATTGTGCTCATAAACATAGCCACTCACCAAGTTACATGCACAATCCACCAGCCACTTCAGTTAAACGGCGAAAGGCCCAAATAGACATATTAAGGCCCGTCCTTGACACTTTGACCTTTCAGCTCAAAAATCTAATATTCATTGATGCTGATAGTACATACTTGTCCTAGTTAATCAAAACCCGATGGGGGTTTCAATTATCCGTAGCAAGCCCAAACAAGACATATGAAGCCCGGACTTGCCCTTGACCTTCGCCCCAAAAATCTAATGCAGTTCATTGGTCCATAATACATAACTTCACAATGCAATGACAATCCGACCAGCCCGTCAAGTATCGCGTAAACCCAAATCAGATACATATTAAGCGCGGGACCTCTTGACCTTGACCTGCAGCTCCAAAATCTAATCAGTTCATGGTGCTCATAGTTACATACTGGTCCAAGTTACATCAAAACCCGATCCGGCGGGTCCATTATCGCGGTAACAGATCGGTAAGACGGACGACTGACAACACAAAACATAGCCCTGCTCCGGCAACTTCGTTGCGGAGGCATAAAAAAACTCAAGACATTCAGAATCTATTATCGCAGGGTTCTGACTTTGGGGCATAAAGCTTTCAAATACACAAAAAATTCCCAAAACTAAACTTGGGCTTTAACCTGTACACGTACATACTCCGTAATCAAACTCAGGCTGTATTTTGATATCATGTACCTTCATACCAATTACCAAATATCATGAAAGTCGGTCAAACATTACTTAAGTCATTGAATAGAAACCAGATGGACGACGGACAGACAGCAGCTTTACTACATGTATATCCCTCTCAGATTTTGACAGGCAATTAAGGAAATAATATGAGCCGCGTCATGAGAAAAGGGCCCTTATGTCGTCAGAGCGTGTACGCGAAGCGCGCGCGTAAGCGTATGCGTCAGCAACCTTCGTACGCGCGCGTGAGCGCATTGGTGTATGATTACACATAATCATGTAGGGACCGCTCACGGCAGTTCCTGTAAAGTCCGGGGGGGGGGGGTGGGCTCATACCCGATTGTTGAATGGTCAGGAGCTGAAGCGTTAGATTAAAGAACTTCCTCAAATCTGAAGGTATTTGTTAAATGATTATTTGCCAAAAAAAACCCTCCCAAGTCTCTGTAAATCTAAAAGTCCAACCATGAATTAAATAATGAAAGAACGAATGAGTTAATTAATGAACGAGTTCATTTCGCAAACATAATGTTAGAATAGTTAAAATATTTACACAATTGAGAAACGTTTTGTACTCAGTGAATAGAATTTTGTAATAATGTGAGTTTTCAGTGAATAAACAAAACAATGCACAGTATTCATAAAACGTCAATTTCTTGAAAAGGATCGATCGATGTTCATTCACAGTATATAACTTGCATCTTAAATGAGCCAGTGTTTGTAAACTATAATGGTACAGGAAAGGGTAAACTTGAGACCGCTTTAAAAAAAATGGAAAAGATTTGAAAATTTAAGAATGGGCAATCGGTAATAAAAGAAATTAAGCTCTTATCAGTAAAACAGCAAATGTTCGCCTCATTCCCAAATTATTTTCGTATAAGACGTCATTTTATTTTTGTAAAGGTGAATCTGAACAAAGCTTGCTTTTAACTAGATCCTCTTCATATTTCCTTTTATGTTCTTGTCTTGTTTTTACCATTTATCGTATATTGATACTGTAAAAGTACAATTTTATATTTTATGTTATGTGTCTCGATCCACATTTTTTCATGAAATTGAAATGTAATTTCCACTTTACACTACGTTATGTTATGATAATATTTTCTGTGATGTTATGTCATGTGAAATATGAAAGAAATGGATGAATGAATTTAAACAAGACTCAAGAGATTTCCGCATGAACTGCAATCTAACATCACAAAATGATATCAGGACCGAATTGCGTAAACCCAGATTTAATTTGATGTTCTGTAACGTTGAACAAAACAAATTCTTTCTGAAACACGTGTTAAGCTGCATGATGATGCCATAAATTATGAAACAAAGTCAATATGATCGTACATGAATCAATGTTCAACTACAGTTTTGGTCGATCAGACAACGTTTTTGTCACTATCTTTCACAACTGGGCATTTTTATCGTTACCCCAGATACGAAAACAGCATCAAACCCATTGAAAATTGTTTGTAGTGACAATTAATTATGACAAGTAATCGGAGAGCATGCATCAACATTAATACAGGTATATCGGGACATGAGTTTCAGAGCGAGCTATTTTCAGCACATTATTCTAAATCTGAAAACATAATAACAAAGAATTTCATTATAAGATGCACGTATTTGCAATTTAGATTTCTGGGGCAATGAAAAGTTCATGTTTGGGTGAAATAAGTCCGTATGTAAATAATTTTAATTCTCATAAAGAAAATGAGTGAAAATATCGCCTATCTATAATTAAAAGACTGAATTTGGAGTGAACATGTGTGTATTTTAGAGCGACCTCATCAGTAATTAGCAAGAACCCTGACTGATCACTGCATTTCTGAGGTCACTCTATGAAATGAGTGAAAACTCACATGTTCGTTCCAAATTCACTATAACCTCTTTTCTAAAATTTACTCCTTAAAGGGAGGACATTTTTATCATTTTTTTTTAGAGAGTAGGCCTATTTATCGTTTTGAAGACTAAAGTAACAGTGGAATCGTTTCGACATGTTTCCACCGAAAATAATAAAAGGTAAAATAAGTGTATTGTATATGTAACTTTATAATGAAACAAAATAATAATAATAATCCCCGCAAGTGCTTTGGAAATCTTGTTACGCACAGGCTAGATGTGATGTGAGGCATCCAAAACAATTCATATCTTAATATTTAATATTAAACACAACTAGAAATGTCGTGCTATAGTCTACCATGATAGAAATAGTTTGGTTCTCCTGTCTGAAAAAAATTGTTTTCGTTATATTCAAAACGAATCTGTTTGTAGGCCTACTCAGCCATTCACTTATTCTTTGCCAATTTCCTTTTTTTTTTATTATAGCCGTATCTACACTTAACTGATGAAACAATAAATTGTACCTTTACCTTCACTGTTTTTACCATATTTCCCTTACGTAAACTATCATCGCATTCGTTACTTAATTATGACGAAATTGTCGTTTCGGCTGGCGGGACATTTGCTGTCATTTTGGGGTCCATTTTCACAAAGAATTCGTTCAGCAAAATCTGCAATAATGTCTTTGGTATTGTAATGCAGGTTTCTTTATAGAAGGTAGGTTGTTAAGAAGCACTATCTGTGGTTTATTTTACCGGCGTTAAATATCTACCTGGTTTTTTTTTTTAAATATGCAATCAGCTTTGTAAATCTTAGTAGCCTAAATGGTTCATAATCAGTAATTATAATAATTTCTGGAGTTGATACAGATTAGAGAATAGTAATTTGTGAATACATGTATAACCTATGTTATCTGTTATCTACAAGACTTAAAGATTAAGGTGATGATTTTGGAGTTTAAAAAGAGCACATAAGCTAAGGTAATTATGGCAAAGTATAATGCCTGTCATCAATCTCAAGTGCTGGCAAGAAATACGTAATTCATTTTGAATACACGATACAGGTGTAAAACTCTGCGGAGGTGGTTATTAATAAGCACGTCCCTACATTATTATTTGCAATCAAACGCTAACGCGCTTGCGCGCGCGTACGAAGGTTACTGACGCATACGCTTACGCGCGCGCTTCGCGTACGCGCTCTGAAGGCTTAAGGGCCCTTTTCTCACGACGCGGCCCATATATTGTACTAACCATAAAGTGTATCAGAAAATACATTAATGGATTACAACTGAAATCAGTTTCAAGGTCACACAGAATTAAAGAACATACTAGGGTCTTGGGAATTTGGTTCAATATGCAACATACTTTCACACATATGTGCAGCCATGCAAACTAACAACCTACACATACGGTACTTGCACAAGTACACACTTACTGTGAACATGACAGGTAACATTGGTACACCAGTTGTATTTGTAACAAACTGTGTAACACAGTTACTTACTTTTCTTTAATAATTACAGATAGGATAAGTGTAATTTTTGACTACTACCATTTGTAAAATTGAAAAACCTTACCTTTGCACCGACTCAAAATTAAACAGAACAGCACTCATATAACACTCATGTAGACTACTGGTGCATGAAGAAAAAAAATTGAATATGATCACACGCCTAAATGGTTCCACCGGAGAGGCAAGTACAATGTGCGTATATGTGTAATAAAGAATTTAAGGTCATGGTTTGATTGCAGAGCTATTTTTGGCAATGATGCAATGATGCAAACAGTGTACCTAATACTGTGTGCCAATGCTACAACTTAAAGGCAAGGTCCACCCTGACATCAAGTTGGTTTTAATAACAATGAGAGAAAGATATTTGGTGAAATTCAACCAAAGAATAGCTGACTTATGAACTTTCAAAATTTTAATTTTGTAACGGCACATACGAGCAGCTCGCCATATGTCATGAAGTATTAAAGGCATGGTTCACCCTGACATCAAGTTGTTTTTAATAAAAGCAGAACAATGAGAAAAACATATTAATGAAAGTTTGGCGAAAATCCACCAAAGAATAACAGAGTTATGAAGTTTTAAAGTTTTCAATTTGTGACGTCACATGCGAGCAGCTCCCCATATGTCATGTAATATAAATTCCATAAATTGCAATTTTTTAATACTTCATGATAATTGAATGCGATTTCTTTCATAGTTGCATGTATGAAATAATGTTTCTGATGATATATTGAATGCACAAGTAAAATTATTTTCAAATTTCTGAAAAAACCGCACTTTTATGGAATTTATATTATATGACATATGGGGAGCTGCTCGCATGTGACGTCACGAATTTAAAACTTTAAAACTTCATAACTCTGTTATTCTTTGGTGGATTTTCGCCAAACTTTCATTAATATGTTTCTCTCATTGTTCTGCTTTTATTAAAACCAACTTGATGTCAGGGTGAACCTTGCCTTTAATTCAATAACTTGCCGCTTTTTATTGATTCATGATAATTGAATTTTTTTTCATAGAAGCATGTATGAAATGTTTCTTATTAGATATTGAATGTACAGGTAAAATCATTTTCAATTTTCTGAGAAAATGGCACTTTATGGATTATGGAATTTATATTACATGACAATGTGGGAGCTGCTTGCATGTGATGTCACAAATCTTAAAGTTTAAATTCCATAACTCTGTTATTCTTTGATGGATTTTTGCCAAACTTCCATTAATATGTTTCTCTCATTGTTGTGCTTTTATTAGAACAAACTCGATGTCAGGGTGAACCTTGCCTTTAAGGCCTGTTGTGATGCAAACAAAGTGCGTTTACTCCACTTTCAGAATATCTGGTCAAAGTCTTCATTTCAGCTTGGAATCTAACAGACATGTTTACCTTGAAGGGTCAAAGTCAACTGAGATTATTTCTCCAATCAGAAGCTATATCCTAAATCATGTTTGTATTGCTCAGTTAGTCTTACACATTTGGCATTATTTGCTACATTTTTTTCTGGCAACACCTGCTCTGATGACTATAATCACTATCACTACACCCAAACCCAAACCTATAACCCTAACAATCGATGTTACTTCAGCTCTTTGTCATTGGAGATCTGGAGTATCTGATGTACATCAGAAGTATTAAAGACCAAATGTTTCCAAAACTTGCACTTTAAACACGAATTTTTTTTTTTGGTGGTGGCGGTATAAACTTGTATTTTTCCATAAGTCACTCCTAAATTCTAAAGGTTACGGACTCATGGGAGTTCATTCCACAAAACTGAAGCATCATAAGAGCTTGCAAACTTGATGTGGATGGTTAGGCTACATGTAATTGGTAAATTGTGAGACATGAACTCTCATCAAATGTTTCAAATCAAACTTATTCCCTAAAATGTATCATTTATTCGAGATATTGATGACATTTAAATTATCACGTCATGATTATGTAAAATTCACAATATGTGTCATTCTGAACATAGACACTATAAAACGAATAGTATCTATGTTCTGAATAATTTTCAGTAGGTTTGATGTTATTTTCTGATGACTAACTGAACATGACAATACCTTAATATTGATGAAAATTTTGTCTGATCATCCAAAACTGTACTCTAGATTTAAGACTGCATGGTACTGGTAAACCAAGAAATATTTGTATTTTGCCAAAGTGCTGATATCCCTATGACCTTGGTAATCATGTTCAAGGCCAGCTTATCTAACAATGACCTAAGCGGAAGCTAATAGCACTGCATGCAGCTCTTGCTACATGTAGGTAACTGGTTAAGTGATGTACCCGCAAACTGAAAATGTGGCTGGTCGCAGCTTGCTGTTGGGTGTGCTATAACTT
>JZLH01S0202940.1:13677-32719 GCA_001188425.1 Eucidaris tribuloides
ATCTTCATCTTCTTTTTTCATTTGTTGTCAGTACAATAATATATTCTTTTGCCTTTTCGTCATCCCGTATACTGCTTTTCATTTTAAGTTTTGTTGTTATGTATACTGGTTGTTGCTGTTATGGATGTTGTGGCTGGATTTGTGCTGTTGTCGGTAGTGTAGTAGTCGTCGTCGTAGTAGTAGTAGACTAGTAGTAGTCACCGTCGTCGTCGTCGTCGTAGCAGTAGTAGTAGTAGTAGTAGTAGTAGTAGTAGTAGTAGTAGTAGTAGTAGTAGTGGTAGTAGTAGTAGTAGTAGTAGTAGTAGTAGTAGTAGTAGTAGTAGTAGTAGTAGTAGTAGTGGTAGTAGTAGTAGTAGTAGTATGAGGAGGAAGAGGAGGAGGAGAAGGAGAAGGAGGAGAAGAAGAAAGAGCAGGAGCAGGAGAAGAGTAGTAGTAATAGAGCAGTAGCGATATTCTTTGAGTTTGATTTTCTCTGTTGTCATTGCGTCGTCTTAGCATGCTTAACTTCATTTCTTCAGACCTTGTTCTTTCATACATTCTGTTTCTGTATATCTTGTGCACTATTGAGCTTTTGACAGTGCCTCGCATCATCATCTTATGGCTTATCTCAAACAGTCCCGTTCACGTCACATTCACGTCACGTTAATGTCACGTTCATGTCACGTTCATGTCACGTTCTCTTCACGTTCATGTCACGTTCACGTCACGTTTGCGTCACCTGACTGTTTAGGACAAGCTTACCTTGTTTCTCTTGTTCGATGACGTTTTGATATCAGTTTTAACTGCAAATTCTTGCTCATTGTGTCAGTTTGTCCAAGTATTTAATCTGTTATCATAATGTCATCACATTCGTGTATGTTGCTTTTTCTGTTTACGTATGACTCATACTGTTGTCAGATGTATTGCATCCATAGAGCAAGGTTATTTAGTTTACCACCCATTTTCGTGGATTTTTACTTCTTTTTCATTAAGACTTGTCACTTTAGTTAAAAAATGTATTCCGTTATGTCATTCACACCTTAAAGGATGTGTTTGTTATTATGTTAACAGAGGTTTCTCTTCCTCCATTCATCTAAAACCTAAGGTCACCCAATGGTTATTTTCAGAAATAATAACATTTTTTGTATGCGCTACAATTTTTCATAAATCCCCAATCTATTAATGAAACCATGTGTTTGATTGTAATGATCAACACATGTTTTGCAGTCGTTCTCTTCAACTGTTCTCGTTTGCACACGGTTAAGAAGCGTACATCTGATCTCGCATTTTATGAATTTATTACATCCTAACTTCCTTAATGATCGCAAACAAACTGTCATGAAATGTCATGAATTTACGACATCTTGTAATGTTTATGGCAACGATTCAAGATGATTTGTCTAGTATTTAATCAAAGGCTCAAGATAGTTGTGTCTAGCAAGCATGTAAATATTATAAACGCCACACCTTGTACAAGTTTGTTGACCCAAATAATTAGCGTAGGAGGCGTATAGCGGCTACTTCAAAACTTAGCTTGTTCTACATGTTGAACGTTCTTGCAAACATTTCATGTATGTGTCGCCCAAGGTGGCCCAATAAAACCAATGTCAGGTAGTTAAACATTGGTGGACTTGTTGTTGTTATGCATATCTGAAACTCTGCTGTGTACTTATCCAGTACGTTACTCTACATTGGTTGATAGAGCGACTCTTACGCCACCGGTACTTGCTCGTGTAATACAAGGGTGTCAAGTCTCACGCACTGAACGCAAGTCTCACACACTGAGCGTGAGATTCACGCATTTTACTCCACTTTCAAACTCTCACGCTGATCTACGAAAATCTCAAGCAGAGGAAAGACGAAAGCCCGATTGCGCCGCACTTGCAACGGCGTAACAGGTGCCTGTTATCGGGGGTGGGGGGGGGCAGAGCCAAAATGTAACTAAATCCAAAATGTGTGTCTTTTCCTTTCATTTTCCCCGGAGTTTGGTGGATTTTACCGGACTAAAAAAAAAAAAAAAAAAAAACTTCGGGGGGGGGGGGTAGGGACGAATACTGCCCCTGCCCCGTTACACTTATATCTCGTATTCATTTGAGTAATGACATGATATGTTTTTTCCTGTACTTTAACTCTTTACATACCAGAGAGATGACAACACTATGGGCATGGTGTGTATTATGTGGAGCATAATTGTGCCTTCGGTACTGTAACAGTTAATTTAGCTCTTTGAATATCCTTTTTAGTGCAATTAAATCTCATTTGGGAAAATCATGTTTCCTCAAAAATTATACAAAAATAAAGGGGAATACCCCCTCCCCCCCCCAACTCTGCTGTTCCTTGCAATGTTTCACTCTCAAAAACAATGAATATGTCAGATCCATTAAGTGCCTACATCAAATATTCATTATCTCTGACGAAGGTCTGTGTTACGGACCGAAAATCTAGGTACGTCATAAATGTAAGCATGTTTCATATATTTATTAATACATACAAGCACGTATGAATCTTCATTCTGATACATCCAAAATGTTTTAGTCGTTCAAACAAATTTGTCTTTAATCTGAAATATTCTATTGTTACCCCCACACATCACCAAACGACATCAAATCTACCGGAAATTGATTAAAATGGTATATTGCGATTTTCAAATGATCAGCTATAGATTGTTGTCCTTATTTGTTTAATTCTTATTTACTTTTTGTCTAGTTACATGAGTTATGGAAAACAGCAGTTACAATGCCTACTTTTTGCCAGTTCTTCGGGGGGTGGGGTGCTCGCCACTGGCTTGTCTGGGTTTACGCCTTCTCTATATGTTTCAATCAATTTTGTACATATTAAGTAATGTAATTGTGAAGTAATGCAACACTGTATTTCTTTATTTGTCCCATTTTGATTTTGTAAAACGGAAAATGGAAGCCTTATTTCATTCACGGCATAAGTTTAGTTGCCTATACAGTGCCCCCCCCCCCTAAAAAAAAACAGAACCCTAAAACAAAGGCTTATTGTGCGGACGCAATGGGGTGATGGGGTTTGTGATTGAAAAGAACATGCTCAAAATGAACGTTGACTTGTGGTCTTTCAAATGATAAATAAGCAAACTTATTATTTTATTCATACATCCATGACTGTGAAACTATCCAGCACGATCAATGACACACATTGTACACTGATTGGGAAACAATCAAAGCCAGATTGTGTAAATAATACCTATTTAATAAACAGACCGCGTTGGTAGTCATGTGCTCAAGTGTAAATAAAAACATGACATTGACCTTTTGGTGTCTAAAGAGGGCGTGCGTGTTATTTAACTCGAAGGGTTCCTTGACTTGAGGCGAGAATGCTAGGTTTGCCTTTTATAATAGTGCTGCTACTTCAGAACCCCGCATCATGGCATCCGAATACATCGAACGTGAGAGCTAAGATTGATTTTATTTCAGAAAGTAAACTTGTTGCCTACACATCCACAACCTCATTCCACCCCACCCAACCCCATCCCCGCTTAGCGTGTAAGACAATAATCACGTATTGATCTAAGTTTGTTTACATAACAAATCAATTTCTGTCATTGCACGGCTACTTCATTTACGTGATATACATAAACTTTTGATGTACCGTTTAAAGACTGGATTCATACTGTCCAAATATTATACTGACAGAATTTGCTTCATCTTACATTTAAGAGGGGTGATAACGTCACTGGCATCAATGTATACATTGAATATAGTTATTTAAAGTGATAGGCTAACATTGTGGAGCTTCAATTTATAAAATTGTCAAGCTTTGATATCTGAGCTACATAGTAGTGTTCAAATGGACAAATAAACACCCTAGAATACAAGAGTTTGGAAAGTTACACTGCCAATGGCAAGTTATACATGAACAAACAATAAAACTCGGGGCGAGGTTTTATTAACCTAGGTGTACACACAGTAAGTCTATGGGAGGAAATGGGCAAGTGAATCTGGTCAACTTACGATTTTCACTTTTTTAAAGCACTAAATATTGAAATATAATTTTTTCAGGGTTCATTTTTTAGACCTCAATCAAAGACAACTGTGATGGGCGAATCATGCGCGCTCCAGCCATTTTTTTAACTGCTTGGTAAATGTTAGCCAATACCTTTAACATCAAAATGTATTAATTCAAAATTATTAAGGACATGACTGCTTTAATCTTAGGAAGTATTTCGCGACGACTTTGTTTCCCTAACGTCTTCTTTAACCTTCTCTCAAGAGCTAGGTAACTATCATGCACACCACAAATTCTTGCTTCTCCTCAACAAAGTGGCACTTTAGATAAGATTATTCCACATAAGGGTATTGTGGGCGGTGGGCGTTGCCGCCTGTCGAAATCTGCAATCCCTCGGTACTAACCTCGATTTGCTCGTACTGCTAGACCATCTACCTCGGGTCAATTTTGAGAATAGTATCACTTTAGACTGTGAAACCTGTTACCTCATTGATGTCTATAGTCATTGAGATCCTACTTAGCAATATACTGTTCAGTTCATCGATTGATATTTTTGTGTTCCCAAACACCGATCCCTTACTCCAATTCCAAATAAGAATGAGTATGTGAGCAGTGAGTGTAGCGAGCTAGCTAGTTTAAGATTCTAGACTTATACCTATTTTATGTTTCTGTATTGCTTTGGAATTAGAGTAAAACAAAGATGAGTCTTATAGAATATCACATTGAAATCGATTTTCTTGCAATGACACTGAGAGAATCAACAAAAGGGTTAGAAAGTTTCAGGAATCATTCCATCCATCATTATAAACGTTTTTATATACCACACACAATAATCTCACATGGCACCCTTTAATTCACCTACAACCCAAGCGTGATTATTTATACATGAGTCTAAAGTGCGAACCTCTTGGCATCTAAGCTTGTACAGTCTGGTTTGCTGCGACAATTATGCATAATATAATGTCATGATTTTTATCACAGACTGACCCAAAGAAAAAAAACTCAGACAAACACAATCAATATCAATCCCCCGATCGACTCTTCAAATAAAAAGACGGCGGAATATATTGGATTGGTTCCAACATGTGTGAGCCTATCGTCGACATGTGGTGTAAGTGACTTTGAACTCCGCTAACTCAATGTTTATATATTTCACGTTTTCGTTTTACCTCGTTATAATTGACAAAATAGATGAGACGAGAATCAATGTGCCCTCTGACCCCTTCGGGGATTAAATTCAAGATGGTGAACGAGTCAAGAAATCAAGGCAGGAATGTAAGTTTGTAAATAAAAGAAAATAATAATTACATTGCAAATGCAGCACATCCTTGCTCATAATGCTTTCCGTCGCCTCATGGGTGTATTATATTAAATGTATGAAATGGATTTGAGAAGATAGATCGCAACGGTCACCCAGCGAGCGTAATTCACATTGCCTCCATTCCGCGTGATAAGTAGCCGTTCAGAATGCATGGCGTTCTTTTAATTTTTTTTCTTCGTGTCTATTTTAAGCTCATTTCCACCCCCTTCGACTTAGGTTACTGGTTGTTACTACAGTAACGTAACGCACACAGGGCACAGACATAATTATACTAATTCTCTCTAACACACACACACACACACACATAGACACACACACACACACATACAAACAAACAAACAAACAAACACACGCCCGTTTGCATTCATTATTCACTTTTTTTATGTAAAAACTGCAATAGCTGATTATGGCGTCTGTGTTGTCAGAAATTGGAGGTTTAGCAGCCAGACCCATAATATCAACACAATGTTAATGTCCCACCGTATAGATAAACCTCAGAACACAATTCAACACATTACGTTCATAACGTATGCGCAATCAAACATAGGTCCTTGCCAAATCTACCGCGCACATGACGCTGAAAATAACAATAGTCCGTGCCATGTGGTGTCACATAATGACACATAATGTCAAACACCAAAAATGCAGACCACACGATAACCTAGACCGACATTGCTGGACATAAATTGTGCGAGCAAGCCACTTACAGAAACAGCCAAGCAAACAAATGAATAAATAAACAAACAAATGCATGTGCTTTGTTTTGACACAACCAAAGCAATCCCGTGTTGACCAGCGTTTCTGATGTACCTCCGGTGACGATTTGTTGGGTGAAGGTTCGCGAATTCAAATGTCTTGAATATCCGGTCTTGCGAAACTCGTATGATAGGAAATCATCGAATAACCCTGTTTCAGCATGGAGGAACCTCTGGAAGGGCTAGGACAATCTCATTTAACCCAACAAATCGTATGTGGATACACTTTTTGGTAAACATGTACTTCTGTGAAGGAGGGAGGAGGAGTAGTGGATATAGGCAGAGGGGGCGAGGAGAGGGAGAAAGGAAGAAAGATGAAGAAGAAAAAGAAGAAGAGAAGAAGAAGAAGAAGAAGAAGAAGAAGAAAAGAGAAGAGAAGAAGAAGAGAGAAGAAGAAGAAGAAGAAGAAGAAGAAGAAGAGGAAGGAGAGGAGAGAGGAAAGAAGATGAGGTAGGAGTAGAGGCGACGACGCACGCTCGAGTATGAAAAGTGGATGAACAAGATGAAGAAATCAAACAAACGCCAAAAAGATGAAGCAGAGTAAGCAATGAGAAGAGAAAGGAGAAGAAGATAAGAAAAGAAAAGAAAGTGTAGGAGGAGGAGGAGTGGAGGAGGAGAGAAGGAGATACCTGCTTTCTCTAACACTGGAGTGACGGTTTATGGCTCTCTTCTGTGAAGGAGAAGGAGAAGGAGAGATGGAGGAGAAGAAGAAGAAGAAGAAGAAGAAGAAGAAGAAGAAGAAGAAGAAGAAGGAGAAGAATTGGGAGGAGGAGGAGGATGGGGAGGACGAGAAGAAACAATACCTGTATCGCATTAAATTATTGAAAAAAATACATTTAAAAAGGGTAATCATTTTTTTAAAGAGGTAAGGTGAACTGAGCGCTAAATTAAGTTTAGTGGGCTTGGATTAATAAAGTTTACAATCTTGAAGGGACAAGAGATAACCAGTTGAATTGTTTGCCAAAATTCTCAAAACAAGGTTTTACATAAAATGAAATACCTGGCTAATCGGTCCAGTTGTCTTATAACTTAATAAAATACAATTTTGATAACGATAATAACAATAGTAATAATAGTCCTGAGATTACGTATCTTTGTTGCATTCCATATTTAAAGTCAATAACAATTCGCACATATCTTTTAGTGCCATATCAGTAGTTGTTTGATTTTCATAACAATTATTAATGGTTTCTGTTCTGATATGCCGCTGTACAATTCACACGGACTTTGATTGTATGCAAAGAGAGAGACCGTGATAAATAGGGTTTTGATGTATATGACTGGTCTCGTTATCATTCAGACTGGTTTAATTTTAATGACTGGAGATATTTCTGTTTTCTTCTCGTTATTACGGTGTGTTAAAGGAGCACTCGATATTTGTTTCACAAACACACCGCAGTCATGATATGTTCAGTGGTATATAAAATGATCACCCTTAATAAGATGAATGGGTAAATTGATTTGATGACCCTAACCCTACAGGATATACAGATGAATATAATTATATTGATTAAGATTATGAGTTAGGTCAATGCAAATACGGTATATTTTATAATTATTAATCATGATGAAATATTATTATTATTATTATTATTATTATTATTATTATTACATTGTTCATCGTAATAAGAGGGGATGGTGATGAAATGTTAAATGTATGAATGCCAACCTTATTCTATATTCTCCAAACCAGACATGTTTGCATTGTAAACAACTAAACACCAATACTCGAACAAACAATCCCCTTAACTACATTGTACAACAACAGTGTATAGTAACTGACGGTGATTATTGTATTGCATTTAATTAAATTTAGTTTGACTAAATTTTATCGTCAACTATTACATCAGAAATAAAGCATTAAGCCAATTTGATGGTTGATTCGTTATTTGTCGACTGGTAAAAGGAAAATGTCATTGTTTTTTTGATATATTTCAAACTACCAAAAGCCTATAATGGGACGTATAGCTAAAACATGTTAATTTGGGGACAAGATTACCGATTTAACAAACACAAAAAGGGATTCAGATTACATTTAAATACTGAAGGCACTATTTTTGGATATGAGGATAACATGAAGATGATTCGATTGCTTACACAAAAACAGAAACGTCTCCAGTTATTCGAGCATCATGCTGCTATACCCATCGTGTGACTTCATTTAAATCTTGATGTCACAGTTAATTGAGTTTAAAGGCAGTGTGTTTCTTTTGTAAGCTTAAAAATAACATTGTGTAAAATAATACACATGCATACAAAAGAAAAATACCATCTAAAAATCTTTATCAAAGTGTATGGGAGCTACAAACTCAGTATTAGTGGAGTTATGGTAACCGTAAGGCTTTTATTTGAATTCTTGTCTCATGAGACAAAAACTATTCTATACTCTACAGCATACCAGACCCTTACAGTGGATAGCTGTCAATCACGTATGATATGTGAAACTTACTCAAGCTTTACAAATACACATACATTTATAAACATGACTAATTTATGCATCAGTCTTGTGTAGGCCTAAATTATTATTCACCGACCAATACATGATTACTGATATAATTGTAACACTACTAAAGTGGCCGTCAGTGGTCGTCACGGAAATCTAACCATGAAGCTACAGTGGTTTATTCTGAGAATTTCTGACGTTACTTTTTGATGCATTTGTCAAATTCTACGTAATTACTAATCTTCAGATTTCACAGAGACGTCCTTTCTAAATAGCCTAATAGCATGAATGATCATTTGCTATGTTTCTGAGTGCGGCAAATGATATTCCCTGCCTTTAAAGTCAGTGTAACTGTATAGATACGTCGTGTTTGTCGATGTTGTTCCTGTTGCAATTGTCGCTCATCTCAATAATTAACAGGAAAATCTAGCGAAGCTTAATCCTTAATTGGCAAAGTATATTTTGGCGGATTTCTACCATTACAGGGTCACAGCGTGACCGATTTCAAAAAAGCTGTGGTTTTCAGATAATTATCACTAAGTAAACGTTGATGGCAGTATTCAATTAGATATCATTACTAGATTACGAATTGTTCAAGACATAACACACCTTCGGGGAGGGCCGTCATTTATCTTACTTAACGATCCGCCTACGTCTTATCCAAAACCAAAGTCAAAACACAACAAACATGTGGTCGGGTAAGCCAAACTTCAGCGATATCAATATCACATGGCTATCAAATGGTTCAAAGACCGTTAATTATTTACTACGCCTCTAGATTCTAATCCTCTTATTAATTATATGTTACTTCGCCATATCTTAACCTAATTTTAAGAATGACTAGATAAGGACGTTAAGCTAGTCTTTTTTATTGGTGAATCGAATTCATGGCCAAGTTTAACCTATAACCCAGTCACATAATAAAAATGTCAACAAAGAATGGCTTAGTGACAGCGCTGATAATTATGAAAACACAACGGTGTCGATTTATCTCTGTTTATTTTTGTTCATCGTATACAGAGGCAGGAGTTATCTTTGACGTCATCTTGTGGTTTTTAACAGATTAAATTAAAACACATCTACAATCCATTCGTTGATTAATATAGCAGATTATATTATGTTCCAATGCTCAGTCATACAGGTATCGATTTGTAGTAATTTTAGAGGGTCAATGTAATGCCATGCCAAAGTAGGCTTAAAGATTTAGCAACGTTCCAGCAACATAATTACAAAAGAAAGGTATTCTTTTCACGCAATTGACATTAAATAATTATACTACTCTATAGGAGTAAATTATTCGCAACAAAATTGTCGTCGCTATTACTTTGTTCACAGTAATAGCAACAAGTCCGTATAGTATACTCCCATGTGAAAAAAAAAAATAATATTAAATGTAAAGCTATTCTATTGTTTCCAGCTATCATTTCCTATTTATAATTTATTACTTTAACAACATTTTAATCTTATTCGTACGGAACATGAAAAGAATTATGTTACGTATTTAATGTGCATTGGTATCAAGCATATTTTGATGTGATCAGCTGTAATTTCTGATTGTCTGATTGATACTAGTGCGTTATTTTTTTATTTCCTGTTTTTTAACCCGCTGTGTACTAAGAGGCGGCAATGTTATCGTCACACCACCTGTAGTCAATTTATATATAGATATTGCTTTTAATTGTTTCTAAGACAATTTACTTGTATCATGGCCCATTTGATTTAAAAGGTTATGATCAAACGTATGAAAAATCAAACTTGACTTTCAATCTGTCTGATTAAAGCATTAAGGCAAGTTTGGACTTGCATTATAAATGATCTTTTTTTTCTGACAGGTTCTTTGTGTCAACTTTAGAATAAGGTTCCGATGTATGGTCTATGATGATGTGATGGAGAGATCCTGTCATTTTTTCATTGCATTCTTGACTTTCACATTATCAAAATAGTTTGATAAATAAAATCACAAAGATTGCAGCAAAGTCGACCGTGGGTCCGCGGAACCGATGCCGGCGAGACCGAAACTAACATTGCTGCGCGGTCATGGAGTTGCATCGGGCTCCTCATGTTCGCTAACCTGTGCAGGTGTGCCGAATAAAATACATGATGTTTGACGGTGCCTACCTACTGATTAATGGGCCAATGTGAACGGTTTATTATGCCACTCGTTTGTTTCTTTGTTTGTTTGTTTGTTTGTTTGTTTGTTTGTGTTTTTTACAAATTTTACATCACACCGGACCTTGTTATTTCAATGTCATGTACCAATTCAAATCATCTCAATTTCAATTCACACCGTGTTAGTCAATTTATTTTTCCCCTACTCTCTTTTGAAGTAGTAACAGTCCTTATAACATTTGTCCCACCAAAGCACACAGGCAATGATGCTCTATAACTCGTCAAAATTTACCTTTCCTTTTCTAAACACTACCTGAAGTATGTTACAATTATGCCAAGTAAATCTTCAGAGACTGTGTTTACATGACGGAATCAAGAAATCAAATGGCCCACATGAGGAAACAATGGATATCGTACGAAGCGCGGAGCTAGAGGACCTGGTCGGCATGAGGTTAGGATTAGATATAGGGTTAACCGTAAGGGTGAGAATCTTAACCCTAACTCTAACCTCATGTAAACGGGAAAATAATCTTCAATCTTGTTCGACAAACCTTCCTACATCTACGGACTGCTACAAACATTCTCTGTTACCACGAACATTCTCGTAACTGCCTACCGTTACCAGCTAGAGATGCCCTTTCAGAATTAATATGAAAAGTTGCTCAGGCGACTTGCTCCTGCATGTTACATCTCGTAAAGGAGTTTATATGCAGTACTGCACCAGAACCAGGACAGGGAATACTCCCTGCCGCCTTAAGAGGGCGACATTCATTCTGAATCTCGTCGCATTGCGACGAACTGAAGGTTCTGTATAACCAGAAAATAGAAGGGTTAAAAGTCAGATCACGAGCCAGATGGTTTGAAGAAAACTGAAATTAATGAAAACTATTTCAAACAGCTGTTGGCCTCTAACCAAAAGAAAACTTATATTGACAAGCTGAAAAAGGAGGGTATGGAAAAAGAAATAACAGACTCTAAAGACATCTTGAAAGGAATTAGAACCTTTTATCATACTTTATATTCAAAAGATGAAAAGAAATACCAATTTTGATGAGTATATATGCGACATGCCTCCTTTGAAAATTAGTGAAGCTAGTAGTGAACTGTGTGACCCAAAAATAACAATGGGCGTGCAGTGTTATAACAGTTCTGAAATGAAAATGGCCTTTAAGATAAGTCGCCCTGGAATGACGGGTTGTCAGTGGAATTTTACCCGACACGTTTTGGCCGCGAAATAGGAAATTTAGTCATAGATTCCTGTCAATACTTCTTTGAGAAGGGTGAATTGTCTAAACACAGCAGAACAAGGTGTATAACATTGATTAAAAAAGAAGATAAGGACCCTTGTTATTCGTAATTATAGACACAATCACCCTTCTCAATGTGGATTATAAACTTGTTTCCAAAATCTTGGCTACAAGAATAAAAAAAAAGTGTTGCAAGAGGTTATTCAAGGTAGATCAAGCGGATTTATACCTGGTAGAAATAGAGGGGAAGGCCGTGAGAATTATTGATGATATTATATTTTATAAAAAACATTTAATGTAGACGTTATTAGATAACAGTCGATTTTGAGAAAGCGTTCGACTGCTGTCTTCACACTCTTTTATGAATTTTTGTTGAAAAAATATGGATTTGGCCAGTATTTTTGTAAAATGGGTTAACATACTGTATCATAATGCAGCCAGCTGTGTAATGAATGGGGGTTTTCTACAGGATATTTTGAAGTAGGTAGAGGAGTGAGACAGGGTGACCCTCTGTCTCCATATTTATTTCTGTTGATGATAGAAAAGTATTAGCAGTGCGATTAGAAACGATCGTAATTTAAGAGGAATCTTAATAGGCGATACAGAGATGAAAATAGTAATGTATGCAGATGATTGCTCTATTTTTTTTTAAGAGATACAGAAGATTGAAAAATTCTGGAAGCGAATATTGGATTCTTCTCTTCAGGTATAAGGCCTAAAATTAACAAGGATAAAACACACATTTTGAAGCTGGGACCTGCAAGACAAAGTAACGTTGACAGTGAAATAATGTTATTACACTGGGTAGGTTAGCTCCCTTTGTTAAAAGTGCTTGGGATATATACTTTAGTTTGGATATAGATGTACAAGAAGAAATGAATTATAAGGAAATACTGAGCAAAATAAATAAGATTGTTAGTTGGTGAAACAACGGGACTTAACATTATTTGGGAAAATACAATTGATAAAAGTCTTTGCAATTTCTAAATTATTATATGTATCCTCTATCATGTCAGTACCTTTCATGGGTTTTTTAAAGAAATGGATACAATCTGCTTTAATTTTATTTGGAAATGGTCACGATAAAATAAAAAGGAATATTTTATTTTTGAATTACGATAAGGGAGGTTTGAAGATGTTAAATTTCAAGTATATGATTTGTGCACAACGTGTAATGTGGATTAAGAGCCTCATTTATGGTGACAATGAGATGAAATGGAAAAAATTCTTTGACTTCATATTTTGGAAATTAGGAGGAAAGTTCATTTTTCTCTGTAACTATAATTGCAGATCTTTGATATTGTAGCACTTAGTCTGTACTTGGAATTTTTGAATATCTAGGAGTTATTTCAAAAAAAGGATTTAATTGTGAAGGAAACACGTACCGGGAATCCAGATCATTTATAATAATGCATTATTGAAGCAGAACAATTCCATTTAATAAGACATTTTTTTTAAAGTCAATATGTTTTGCGTATCAAACATTTGATAGATGAAGAAGGAAACTTGAGATCAAGGGATTATTTTTAAGAAAAGGCTTAAATGTCACAGATTTGCCGCATTGTTTTATAAACGTACGCGTAAAATGCCAAAAACTTGAAAAATAGAAGAGAAGATGATAATTGCAAAACGATGTGGTTAATTATTCAATATTAGATTTAAGATAGATAAACTATATATTCATTTGAGTTGTTGCCTTCAAAAAAATGCTATAATATTTTTATTGGCTATAATACAAGATTTTTTTGTTTGGAAACCGCGATGAGGTTTTACGTTTAAATTTGGACGATACTAAAAATTGCTACATGCTTTTTAAATCCAGAGAATTTGTACTTTAGAAGGAAACTGAGAGAGTTTCAATATAAACTCTTCATAATATTATATATTGTAATGATAAAACTGATCAGTTTGGTTTAGTTCAATCAAACCTGTGTCTTATTGTGAAAAGAAACTGAGACATACGTCATATTTTGGGGAATGTGATCAAGTGACTAACATATGGAGGGAATTGGGAACAAATTAAAACTTTTTCGGTTACTTACCGTGCAATGGCAATACGTAAATTCTTGGTTTTAGAAGATAATATGAAGGATGATACTTTATAAAATCATGTTATGATTTTGGTTAAATATTTGATTTATAATAGGCCCGCAGAAAGAAGAAGTCCGCAACTTGTACAGAGATTGTAAAGAATATTGATTTCAAGAAAGACTGAATGTGGAAAAGGCAACTTTGAAAGGCAAACTGGATGTTCATTTAAAAAAGTGGAAAAATGTTACTTTATAGTGCAGTAGGACCTTTTGTTAACCCTACACTTCCCCCTTCTCTCTTATCCTGTGTGTGTTTTGCTCCACTCTACTACTGTCTCTATCATTATGGTATTATTCCATAAAGTTAAGTTTGTCTTTAATTCACGCTACCTAGTGAACCCTTTCATACTAATTCTGCAAGACATTCTCTTGATTGCAGTGGTCTTCGCTTGATGGTGAGTGCTTGCGGGGTTCATTTCTTTTAAAATGAGTTAACATGAGCACGAATATCCACAGTTTTTTCATATTTAAAATCTTACAGCTGCCTCCGTTTAGGCGGAGACGCTGCATCATTGAATTTAAATAGCTGATATCATTATTCAGTTGAGAGTGCCCATACTCTATATTGGAGATGACTGATCGCTGCGTGTGTAAAAATGTAGAGGTAAAAATGTCAAGGTAATGTCAAGAAGGTAAAATGTCAGAGTAAAAATGTTCCAGAGGTAAAAATGTCAGGACAGTAATAATGTCAGAGGTAAAATTGTCTAGAGGTAAAAATTCAGACGTAATATGTCAGAAGGTAAAAATGTCAGAGTAATCATGTTCAGAGGTAAAAATTCAAGGTAAATGTCAGAGGTAAAAATGTAAAGTATAATGAGTAAATGTGAAACAGAGGTAAAAATGTCAAGAGGAAAACATGTCAGAGAGGTAATAATGTGGTATCAAGAAGAGGTAAAAAATGTCCAGGGGTAAAAATGTAGAGGTAATTGGCGATGTAAAATGTCAGAGGTAAATAATCAGAGATAAAATGTAGAGGTAAATATGTACAGAAGATATAATTAGAGGTAAAAATCACAGAGGTAAATGTCAGAGGGTAAAATGCAGAAAATTAGAGTAAATGCAGAGGTAAAAATGTAGAGGTAAAATGTCAGAGTAAATTGTCAGAGGATTGAATAATTCAGAGGTAAAAATGTACAGGTAAAATGCAGATGGTAAATATGTCAGAGGTAATAGTGTCAGAGGTAAAATGCTCACAGGTTAAAAATGTAGAGTATAGAGTCAGAGTAAAAATTCGAGGTAAAAATGGTAGAGGTAAAAATGTCAGAAGGTAAAAATGTCAGAAGTAAAATTCAGAGGTAATAATATCAAAGGTAAAAATGTCAGAGGTAAATAATGTCAGAGGTAATGTCAGAGTAAAAAATGTCAGTTGAATCAACTATCGAATCACATACATATACAGACACACAATTTGTGTCGCCTGTCTTTAATTTTTGTTGGGTGTCCAGCAACTCACAGTAAAAGGAATAATTGCGTCGTTAAATGCCCAAATTAGTTTAGGGGGATTTTTTATTTGAGAAGCTTTATGCCACAAAGTATAACGCCAGCATAACAGTTTGATGTATTAGTTTTTTTTTTATTAATTAATCGAAGAAATCTGGGCGTGCCTCGAGATTTTTTCATTAATTAATAACAACCCGCTCCGGAGATTTTCATTATTAATAACAAACAAAACTAAAGACTTCAATCTGATTATTGCTGGATATGACTTTTGGATAAAGCTTTCAAGTAAAAAAATCCCCAGAAACTAAATCTTGGGCTTTAAACTCTATTTTTCTGTACCCGTAGGTTTATGTAGGAGTAACGACCAAGGTAAACCAAACAGTCCTTTGAGCAACTCTGTCTTCGGACACAACTCTAAATTGTATTATATTTTCCTTCAAACTTTCATTGTACCATTTACCATTCAAAAAATATTTTTACCCACTTTATAGATTTATAATCCCCCAGTCCATTTCTCGTTTAAATGTAACTACCCGACATTGTAGAACAACAATTAATCAGAAGTCGATCCAAATAGACATGGTTCAGGGCAGCGCCAGGTAAAACCTTACGAAGGGCGAATCGCCCCCCCCCCCCACAATGTACTAGCCACCATTATAAGTAAAACAGCATCCGACAAAGGGGTGGGGGTGGGGAAGGGGGGTAGTGGGGTCCGACGACACCAACCAAACTTTTAATTGACCGGCATTTTTAACCTAGCCAAATTTAAGGCCAAACAGCATCCGACACGTGGGGAGGGGGCGTAGAATGAACGCAGAACTATTTGTACCGCTAAATATACATCAAAGTACAAGGTGAGTTTTTATTTCGATTTTAGAAAACCGGTAAAATCACGTTATTTTCATTAATTTAAAAGAGGGGCGGCAGCCCATGCGCCGTCCGCTAATTATTGGGCATCAACCCTGCCATACGATGAGATTGAGGGCAAGCTACTGTCAGAATGTAAAAGTGCCTGTGTGGAATGTGGTAGGACGGTTAGGCTTTGATATTGATAACCTGAACGAAAGATCTAAACACTGGCATGAAGGTCTGGTGTTTCGCGCCAAACTGTAATAGTAGTGCGGATAGAGACCAATGTGTCCAAATTTGACTAAGCATGAAACACTTCCCAGTGGTTAGCTAATGATATAGCTTTAGTTTTGAGATCGGGGGTAAGTCAAATGTTGAACATCGTGATGGACCGATCTAGGAGGTAATGACGTTAATTTTGCAATTTTGAAGGTTTGGCGTCCATTTTGGTAACATAAACTGGTTTGTGATGCACTAACATGCAATTTTGTTAGCAATGGAGTTGCCTGGCATTCCAGAGTAGCATGGTAATTATAAGAGCTTGTCACTCTTGGACCTTTGATGTTGTTGCAAAGGTAATAGACCTCAAATGTCAAAATATGATGTTGGCGTCCATTGGTTAATGGATAATATGGGTATGATCGCCTAAAAATAATTTGGTGTCGCCCATGGAATTGTCTTCATATTCCCACGGATCAAGTGTTGATTATTAAAAGGTATTTTGCCCATGGAACGTCTGATGGAGTGTGAAAGGTCAATGACCTCAAATATCAAGAATACTGATATCTTGGCCATCAATTGTTAATGATAAAGTGATTCATGATGTACATAGTTAAGCCAACTCTCGTGCTACAATGGAATTGTTTTTCTACTTCAACAGATCATTATTGATTATTAATAGGAATCCTAACAGTGTGATCTCTCATAACCTTGAAAGGTAATGATCTCAGAATATAAAATATTTATGATGTTGGGCGTCAGTTTGGTTAATGATGGAATTAGATTATGATGTACATGGCTTTAAGCATGCACTTTGTTCAACAAGTGGGCAATTATTTCATTATTGCACTGAGAGTTGTAGATTATGAACTGGCTTCTGCTTTAGCTCTGAATGAGCGTGAAAGGTCAATGCTCCAAAATGTTATAATTATTGGATAGTTAGATGGATAGTTCTATCGTCAACTATTTATAGTCATATGACCAATAGCATTTATAGCTAGATTAAAATTGCTCTACCGTTTCTACAGACATTGGTCATCATCTTAGATTTTTCGGTAATGAACAATGTGAGGGTGCAAGTGACCCTTAAAATATCAGATAATTGACATTTGCGGCTTCGTTGGCTCAATGTAAACTGATTAATATTGTTGAACATGCATGACATTTGTCAAATAATGACAGTGTCAAACATATTCCACAAAACATTAAATCATCAGTATAAAGGTGTCTGTGCGAGGTTAATGACTTCAGAAAACAAGGGCTCATACGTTTGATGTCGGTGACCTCAAATTATAATTGAATTTGCACAATAATTGTGTATGGTTGTAAGAGTAACTGTGCAATTATCAAGCAATCATATCTTCAATAAATCTGTACGCTTATAAGAAGATATTGAGGCGTGACCTCAGACTACGTAAAGAGTACATGACAATGAAAATAAACATATGTGCATTATGTGGTATTGAATGGCGCTAATTAACCGGTTTTCTGATTGCATCTAACAGCTTCTCCTCGACCCCCAAAAACATACGCTCGAATGCAGAGCACTTGGGTGGAGGCTTGGTGCAGCTTGCAGAAGGCCGAGTACATCCGCAATGTTTCGCAGGGTGCCGCGTTGACTCAGTTTCGTGACAAGATTTTGTGCCTCTGGTAGGGCGTTATACCAACGAGACAGGCCCCCAGAGGTTTCCCGCCTGTTCTCCAAACGCCCAGTCAGGAATGAAACTAGGTGATGAAAGAAACCGCACCACGAGTGTGGTCCAGCACGTTGGCCTGCCCAGCACATGCAGCGCTTGGATATGTCTGCTCGGAAAGGCAGCCCGGCATTGGAGGCGAATGTTACATAGAGTCCTAGACTTGTGCTGCGAGAGAGCTGCTTCCTCGCATCGTTTACTGTGTTAATCGGTAGGCTCATCACATTCAAGGCGAGAAAAAGTGCTCCAGAAGTGATATTGACTTCTTTTCCTGATATCACTCGGTTTTCGCGTGGCATACGTAAGAGTTTTTTCAACAGTCATGACTGTCACCGCTAGGGGAAGCATTTCCAATATTTCCCAGCAGTATCTTTCCTCCCCTCTACCAGCGAACAGATGAGAACAGTGTCACACACCCTGTGAGGGTATGAAGAGGGGGAAGGAGTATACTTGGTCTGGGTTTGTGGCACCCACACAAATTCACGACATGACAGCTGAATCAGTTCAAAGATCTATCTCAAACTTCATCAGGTCTTATGGTCAGCTGAAGAAGGGTCTACAGCCGGCACGCAAAAATCATATATACAGTGGCGTATGGTCCACCTTTTGAATCCTGAAGAGTAGTTTTTGTTTCTAGTCTAACGCAAAGCAAATCCCGCTTCTTGCTGCCTCTTTGGCATGAGGTAAGATTCTTCCAGTTACTCCCTCACGTAGATACACAATGTCTTCCAATCGCTGGAATCGACAAGGAATGTATGCAATATGTAGAACTGGGGGTCGCTCTGCTCTTCTGGCGTGTCGCACTTGACCAGTCTACTCCATGTTTCACACGCCCCCCCGCCCCGAGGAGGCAGACAAACACATGCATCTACTTGTGGCAGATGTGGTGGGCAGAAGGGTATCAAGAGTGGCCATAGTGCAGCTGTG
>JZLH01S0202973.1:0-21314 GCA_001188425.1 Eucidaris tribuloides
CAAGCCTATTAAATCGCCTGGCAGGCTTCTAAGCACCGCTCGGCACACAACCTCTATGTCAGCGGCAGTGCGCGGACAAGTTGCGGAGGTTTTTTCCCCACCACTTCTGCTCGTCATGTAGATCTTTTCAATTTCATTGCCGCCTGAGGGCGGATCGCTCCTCGTAAAAATCAATGAAATCATCAATACTTCCGCGACAGTATCGTTTTAAACAAGCCATTTTCTAGAGGCGATATCGGCTGTCCATTTGGCAAAGTTTGTTTAATCGTAATGACTTGATTAATAAGGCATTTGTTGAATTGTCAGCGGCGTTGATGGTGCGGTGAATATTAAAACTTCGCACGGGGAACAGTACTGCCCGAAGCCTCCAAGCGGTCATCAACAACGCTGTAATATCCCCAGCATTCGCGCTAGGTCAATAGCAAATAGCCCCTTTTTGCATATCTTCTCTTTGAGCACTCATCCAATATTTCATAAAAACAATTTCGGAGTGAAAAATTACCATTTCCCATCAAATCGTGACTATTAAGCCTGGAAGATATTTAGAATAATTTCAATAATTATCCTGTAAATTGCATTATGTATGGATTTTTTATGGTGAAGTGCAAGGGGGCAAAAATTGATTCTCTGAGATGTGCGGGAGAAGAGTACGACGCCAGCGCGACTGATCGTGAAAACACTTGGTAATAGCAATGAAGTATTGCATTTTGGTGTACATGAGGTTTTATACAGAAAACATAACTGCTATATTGGAGTTAATTCTCGATCTATATACTTGCAGAATTCGCCTGTGGCGATCGCATTCAACAGGTGAAATGAACACAAAACGTATTTATGTATTCACATCGGGTCTCCACACTTTAATAATGACATCACGAAAACAAAATAGTACATCTGTCCGAATAGTTTAATGTGACACGTTCCGTGTAATTGGGTTTATGTTTATCGGCATCACTCGTATATTACCCAAGTAATTCGATTTATGAGATGCAATTATGTTTGTTTAATCTGGGTACGTAATTCAATTAGAGTTTGATACATTTTGAAATACAATGTATTTAGCTCGCAAGTAACTGTTATCCAATTATTTATCGCAGATAAAAAAAAATCGTTTCATTTTAAAGAAGTGATATAACTAATAATTAAATGCGATATAACAGCATATAAAATAACGAAGTTAATGAATAACTATGTATGAAAAGAGAAAATCCCTAAGGGCATATTGATTGGTTATGATAATTGTGCAGTGTATACAGAAGATTGGAAATAAATACGTTTACATATTATTCACAACTTATAGCGATTGGACAAAATTTAAATCAATCGCTGAAAATCCCATTATGCTCATCTAAAAACTTGATTAAATGTCGATATTTGTACTTAATATAAAATGTAGTATTTATCTTCTAAACTGATGCTGTGGGAAGAAAGGGTTTTACCTTTACAATAATCAAAGTAATATTATTTGAAACCCATATACAAGACATTTTACGTAACATCACATCAATTTTGTGTGATGACTGCGCCACTAATGATGTACAGGAAAGCTATTACAAACGTGTAATTTGATTAAAAACAAAGTGGGCTATAGTTATAAAGTCGAGATTTATACAACCCCCTACATTAAGATTAGATTTTTCCTTATCGTAATGTTTATAGTAGCCCATTTTGTTTTTCACTCTTACAAAATAATGGCAAAAGCTATAATAATGGACAATTTAAAACATAAAAAAATTATTATAAGGGAATCTTACACTGGAACACAGTCATGTCAATTCGCCTTTCTTCTTCATTTTTTATAACCACCGTTTCACAACTGATCTCTCTCGACGTTATGTTAACTCATGGTATCAAAAACAAAGTTTCATTTGTCTGAAATGTTTTAATTTTTCGGTATAATATTGAGTATATAAGTGTTATATGTCGGTATCTTGAGATGTACGTAATACAGGGTATAGGTTATTCCCATGCGAATATTTCAACCACAGCCGCTCAATCGCTGCAGAGCATACGTCCCGCTGGAATTAATTTTATTTAGTTTACCGAATAAGTCTTCCGCGATTAAAACTTTAAATGAATATTTATTGGGTACACCGCTTTTTGCGCTGAAACGAATGTGCATGATAATCGATTTCGATTTGGGCATTAAGATCATCTGATGCAGAAAGATTAGGGTGCGGTTATATACCAGAAAGTCAGGCGGTTCAGTACCAAGCCCGTGCAGAAAACTTTGCTCCTGCAGAGCAGAGCATTAGTTGTGCATAGAGGCGCGAGACAGCTGTTTTGTGCCTTATCGGTTGCACTGTCGCCTTGCTATCGATCGGGATTCGCGGCTCCACTTTCTCTCAACACGGAAGGCACATTGCGAGAGAAACACAATATAAACCTGCTTCTTCTTCTCTTTTTTCACTTAGCGAAGTTGTAAGGGGTTTACTTCTTGCGATATGGTAATATTTTAACTTTTATTCAGGCAAGATATTTTGCCTACATGTACATGGGAGATTTCAATTGTAATCTTTTGTTTATCACCTGAAACAGAATGCATGGTGTGCCACGATTATGGAGATACGTTATTTTAAATACCTGAAGTAATAGGGTAACATTGTGGAGCTTCAATTTATAAAATTGTCAAACTATGATATCTGAGCTACATAGTAGTGTTCAAATGGACAAGTAAACACACTATAAAATGCAAAAGTTTAAGAGAGCAATGCTGCCACTGACAAGATATGCATGAATAAACAATTTTCACTCCGGTGGAGGATAAAAAGCCTAGATCTACACACAGTAAGTCTATGGGAGGAAATGGGCATTCAGGTGAATCTGAATCTTTAAAGCACTAACTAAATCATCATTTTGAAATACAATTTTTTTCAGGGCTTCATATATAGACCTTATGTAGCTCATTTTTTTTTTAACTGTAATCATTGTTTAATGCAAAACATTTGTACTTTTTTTCGATTTCATATGCATGCGTCCGTACCGAAGGGGCCAGAGGCATCATGTTTTCGAGCTGTCCATCTGGTGCTCCGTCCATGCGTGCGTCCATCACATATTTCCTTGTTACAGCTATAACTCAAGAAGCACTGATTGGATTATAATGAATGTCTTGATACAACGAGGAACTGATAAGATTTAGAGTTGAAATGTCAAAGGTCAAAAATCACGAGGCCTTTTCTGCACGTGTCTGATTTCGGATCGTTACCGCAATAATTTAAGAACCGTTAATCGAATTTCCATGAAACTTTGATAGAGGTATTGCATTGATAAACTGACTGGATTTTGGAGTAGATCGAAGTGTCTAAGGTCATAGGGCCTTAATTATGTTTGACCTAGGCATATTGCCACGACTAATTAAGAATCACTGATCAGATTTTAATGAGATTTGGGTAAAGTATTACTATGACACATCAATGAACACATATTTTGGAAATGAAGGGTCAAAGGTTAGACGTCATACATGTCTCAGTTGAACTTGTTACTACGATATCTAATACTGATTGATTACATTGTGCATGAGGCAAGGTGATGTGTAATTGCTTTAGTTATTGTTTTTCTTATCGTAATTTTAAAATAAATGAGGTCTTTGATTACGCATAGCCTACTTATTTGCAATTGCGATGCCAACATCCTTGCTCAAACACAAAATCACATTTGTGTTTGATCAAGTATGCCATACTTACGACTAAATATAACAAGATACAACTGTGTGTAGCGTGAATTTTGTCGTTGTGTAATATTCATTTAGCCTTAATGTACGTTATTCACGGAATTCACAAACATATCTAATGAAAATAATTCTAAAATATATCCTTTATCCAAAGGTCGAATCCTTATGTTTATCTCGCGTTATGCTGTCGTTTCGAACATATTTACGCTGGCGGGGGAGTGGGGGAAGGAGCACTGGTCCCATTAAAATTTCAACATGGAGTTTGATCATTTGCTCGAAACAATTACATGAAACAAAGCAAATTTAATTGACCAAAGATGGCACATTTTCTCTCGAACTGGTCGTTTGGGGAGTTAGACTACGGTTGTCGTAGTCACTTTACAGTAACTCGTCATCTGTCAGCATATGTGTCAATCAAACGGGACGATTTCTTTCCAGGGATTCGAGGCATCTCTACCCTCTCTTATCAAAAATGGTTCATTATGCAGCTCCCGTATATTGGTTCATCATCATTTCGTACCCTCCCCCCCCCCCGTATTTTTCGATTGCTGCACCACTGGGGACCGTTTACTTTTCTACATCTATATGTCATTACGGATCCAACCCTTCGAAGCCTATCTCCGATTACTATATACAGAAAGGAGGATTTGACAGTTTACAAATGGAGAAATAACTTTAATTAGATGAAAATTCTGGAAAATTGTATTAATTTGACAACTATATGAATGACGCATGGGTGCATTTTCCGTCTTTCGTTCACATTTTGCCCCCCCCCCCCCCCGTTACTTCAAATACCATTAGGCTACGAAGACATCCGTATATGCACGTAAACAAAATGTAAAAATGCGACAGTGCTGTTGGCACATTAATACACCACAATATTATTGTTCTGGGGGTTGCAAGGACAAAAATATGATACTCAAAAGATGAACCTCATGTCACATTGGAGCGAATACCTGAAACACTACGAAGTACCTCGGACACGTGTCTGTGTCATTAGAGACTCCCCCAGGCCGATCTCTGAATACACTTTAGAGACACCGTAGACAAACTGCTGCATGAGTAGATGTGGCGAGTGGAAGCAATACGGCAATTCGATATATTTTCGCGTCATTTGAAACTTTTATTTCGCCTTATTTTCTATTCTCCGAGGATAGGAATTGCCCGCTGCCTGCCAGGATTTCAGGGGGAAAATATCGAGTTGGTCAAACGGTTAAACGCCGAATCCGCTTCTTTTCAAACTGAACGCTATCTTTACTACGTGTGGCCTCTTCGTTTTGTGCTATCGTATATCGGCCATGGCGGGCGTTTTAGTAAGATAACACCTATTGCTTATATAGCTAAATATCCAAACCGTCCACGAATTCTTTTCCGCTCATTTTACATGCAGGATTCGAATTGTTCTCAGATAATCAACGGTCTATTCATTGAAAATAGCATATATCCATATTTCTCAAAATTTAAGATTACATTGTAATAAATGTTATTCATCTATTGAAAGAAAATATAATTTCGATGCGATTTTTGCGTGAAATCGATGGCTTTTCAAGAAGTACAGGGATCAGGTGCCCTTCTCCTCCCCCCAAAAAAGAACGTAAGTGAAATACCAAAAAGGGGGAAGTTAAGCATATTCAAACAGGGAAAAGGGGGGAAAAAAGAATCAAAATCCATCCCCAAACCTGGCGATCAATCGCGTTGTTTATATTAGGGTTAGTTTAATTAATGTATTTTATCCTCCTTTCGTATGTGCCCCTCCCCCATACCAAAACGATCGTGGATCCGCCAGACTGTATACTTCCAGTTGAATTGGTCCGTGTATACCGATACAAACTGTTAACGTTGCTCTAAAAATTGTGTAAGAGTAATTATCCATTTAATTATATCACATTTTATGTGATACATGTATATTAAGAAGTGTTCCATTAAAAGAACTCCAATCTGGTAAATTTCGACATGAAAACTTAAAAGACCAAGAACTTCATTACGAGCAACTACTAATCAGGAAAACGAATACATTTTTAACCAGTAATAATTATTTTGCTGTTCTAAAAAGCCTATTTGGCTTCACGAGTATGTAAACATGTAACGGTATGTAACCGTGTTTGTCAACTTTGTTTACTTAAACTTTGGCGTTGTCCTTTGTAATCAAACTTATTTAGGCTTTCTTTCTTTTTCTAAAAATCAATGGAATCTTAAGTTACTTGTATTTGTATAAATTATTACACATGTTGTGTACAAAAAATTGATTATGTATAATTGTATTTATTTGATGTTTATATTCTTATCTGTTTGAATTTTGGAAATAAATTTGAATTTGAATTTCCTTTTCCTTAGCAATATCTATCCAACAGTTCTCATATGAATAAATAAATAGATAAAGTTACTTAATGAACTTGGGTAAATTGAAAGAATTGACTACCCATAAGGCTAAACTACACTATATGTGCGGATAATATTCACGGAGTATTGTTTTATAAAGTATCGTTTTAATCTAATTAAAGAATACGATAAACATTCTGTAAATAAAATGAATAAAAATTACCGTCTGTTTTGGAACCATGTTTTGATCTGCGTCTCCGTCAGATTGAGGGCCATACTCAGCTCCAGTCGCTTGCTAACGCTGAGATACTTGTCCGCCTTAAACTCCTCCTCCAGTCGTTCGAGTTGTTTTGACGAGTACGCTTGACGGGGTTTACGGTCGACACCAGGTTTCCTTGGTCTTCTGCCGACTGGTTTAGGACCTAATGGTGTTAGAAAAAGGGAAGATTAATTCAATACGGACGGACGTACATAGATGCCGTAAAAGAAAACAAAATCACACACGCCACCACCACCACCACCACCATCACCACCACCACCACCACCACCACCACCACCATCATCATCGTCGTCATCATCATCATCATAATCACCATCATCATCATTGTCGTTATTATCATCATCGTCGTCGTCATCATTATCATCTTCGTGTTGTAATATGTGACAAATTATAACCTGGTGATCAGAGTTTTGCCTAATACATAGGTATTTTGTGACAGAAGTTGATTTTAAAAGGTGTTAGTTACATTTCTCAGCGCTACAACAAATGAGATATTTGAGAGATGAACGAACATTTTGATTTAAAAAATAAGTTAGAAACACTCCCAGTATAATTTTAGGGTACATTCATCATCAGATACCGTTTTTTTTTTTCAAGTCAGGAAAGTTTTACAAATTTTACAGAGTTTTTGGAACTGTGCCCTATTTCTTTATGTCGATTTCAAACTTCATTTTCTTGAACAGGTCACTTCTTAACGATTCACAATTATCATTGCGTCAGTTATTCGATCTGACTATAATCATGAAAAGTCATTTTATAATTAGAAGGGTTTAATACATACACAACAACCGTTTTCATTGCTGGTGTTTTGTCAATTTCCTGATGTGACAGTATATCTAACTTTTGGGAAAAGTAGCTTTATAATTTGCATGAAACACAGAAGTTGATAAACACAGACGCATAAACTTAACACAGTCACATAAAGACAAACACTTAATATCCAAGGTGTATCACATTTTTTTGTGATTGTGTTTGCTTATAAAAAGTTGATCACTAATGTGAAATATTCTACTGAACGATTACAAAATGCAAATGAAATGCGCTCAAAGCATGCATGTATCTCATACTCTGATCACTGACGCTCGGTTTCTCCTCTTTATGATCACTCACAAAGGCGAGAAAAGAAATACCAAAGAAATACAAACAAGTCACTATGCATATTTCAACCGCAGATCCTTTTATATAATGTCGCATCATCTTCAGTTCTTTACTCGTCTAAGTGATCTATTGATGGGTGCTGTACATCATGTCCGTTAAGTTCACGCTTCATCGACCAGCCCCTCTTAAAAAGTCTCCTTTCTCTATCAATTGTTACGCGCTTTATGAACACTATTTGCCAATACGATTAGCTCAAATTGGACAGTTTAGCGCGTTAAGTGACTTTTCCATAGCTGCCCAAGGAGGCGGTATATTTTAAGAGTATTTCTTTTTCTCCCTCATCCAATCTGACTGGAGTCCTTCGATTTATAAAGACATATTAGTGTTTTTCATCTTTCTTTCAATACTTGATGGGCGTGCGAGCAATTGTTGCGACAAATTCGCATCCAAGGTTGGTCGAGTGAGTTTTGTAGTCTTGCTGTCTGCGGAGTTTATCTAAAGACACAATGGGCCGACGTGGGTGACACGTCGACGTTTTGTGCCGAATTGAGTGAAAATGAAAAGTGGACGTATTTATCCCTTTAAAGGCATAAATCAATAGATTTGTCTAAATTATATGATGCGGTAACATTTGTATCCCGTTGGCATGTTATTATAAGGTGATGTCAAAAGACCTGATATCTCTATATCTCTTGGTGAGAAGTTACTCCGTATAGACGCTGCTGCATGCAAAGGAACCCGGTATAGGAATTTTCTTGTTTTATGAAAGGACACAGGCTATACTTTTTAGAAAGATTTTCCGGAACTGGCCATGTAATGATGAAAATGTATTCGACCAAAATATCTGTCAAATCATTATAATGAGTGAAGTACTGATGAAACCTGATCAGAATTACTTGAGTATTGATGAAAATTAGGCATTTTATTTGGTGACATGATTAAGGTATTCATCAAAATCGTAATTCTTTTGGTAAATATGATTTACATATGATTTACATATTTACATATTAAATATTTACATATCAAAATCAAATAATATATAGGAAAAGTGGGTACTTATAGATTTTACATTTTAAAGCACTAAATGATCGTCTTGAAAAACAAAGTGTTTCAAGGCTTTTCAGAGACATTTAAAATAAAGAGTTTTATGTAACCCAATTTTATTTCGGCCGGGAACATCGTTAACTAGGTATGCCTTCAAGAGCAAAGGAGCCTCCTGAGACGCCTCTGCCCTCTAACTCCGTGTGCAAGCTTTACCCATTTCTACCGAAAAGATACTTTTTATTCAATAACATTACTACTTCACACACACAAAAACAGAACAAAATCCGTGCAAGAAATGGAAAAGAGAAGTGATTATCTGCCGTTGTAAAAAACGAATTTTAGTCCCTAGAACTAGTAAGTAAATTGATCACTCATGAAAACGTGAAATCTGATTCAATATCTACATGTAGTATATTTCTTTATTATTATTTGTAAAGTACTCAAGTGAACCCTCTAAACACGCCATAAAGGGAGTAATTTACTTAACCCTTTGTGTGCGAATGTTGCATCTGTGCACAATGGTACAATTAACTTGAACAATCGTAATAATTATTTTTCTCCTTTATCTTTGTACAGGAGGCACTAAAAACTAGCTAGTGTGCTTAAGTAAGATCTGTAGAAAAAATACTATTTTCAGTACCGCAATAAGGAAAGCAATATTCAAAGAAAATATGAAAAAAATGTCATTATTATCCCCTCAGAATAAATTCAGCGTGTTAATTCACTCTTTCGCTGTAACCCACTCCTTAAACATTCAACTCTTCACCTCTTGTATTTCTAGAAGTAACTACTAACTTACCTCTTATTACATGTCACAAATCTGTGTTGGAAAGTACTTTATACCGTAACATATTTTGTGAGTATATAGCAAAACATGGGACTCAATTTTAAGCTCCTTATATCGTTATATGACGGTTAGTATGTAATTGTATCTTTGTGGAATCTTAGATTTGAGCATACTCCCACCAAAGTGTATGACATCTATACTTAAAGATTACTCAATTACTTTCAATTTATATTGATATATAGTTGCGAAGCCATTCACAGTTTCACACACGCTTGATTATCTGTCGGCCCATAACCCGTTTGAGAGTGTCTGAATTGGATTTCGTAATTGTATTTAGTATCATAGAGGTTTTACCTGGGGGTATATGTCATTGAACTACACGTAGACTTACGTGTAATTGTAAGCAATCGCATTGTAAGTCTACCGTGCCAGAGTATTAAAATCGCAACTTGACAAGTCATTGATCGAAGTGAAGGGTTGCGCGGGGTCAGAGAGGCCAAGCTTACACTCTAAACTGCAGATACTGGGTGTTAAATCTAACACCATGGTGTTGAACAATACATATACCAGACGTGGTATAAAATTCAAACACTACCGGTGTTATTTTAACACCAAACGAATTATTTCAAACACCACGAACATTGGCTTTTAACACCAAGGGTGTTGAAAAATCAACACTTTTCCCGTATTCATATTGTGCAACACCCTTGGTGTTAAATTTAACACCATAGTTTTTGCAGTGTAAAAATGGATTGGTCAAAATAATTTATATATTGGTGGATATGTGTCCGATTGAGAATGTTGGTTAAAATGGATCAATATTTTGGTCAAAAGTACTAAATTATTGGTCACAATCCACCAAAATATTGGTCTATTTTGACCATTTTCTCGGTTGGACACATATCCACCAATATATCGGTTATTTTGAGCAATCCTCTTAAAGTATATTCCTATAATTATGTTTAAGTTATTATCACATTCGATCGGTACATTTTAGTTGAAAATGTTTTTTTTTTATCAGTGTTTGTCTTGTAATTTGGTTAAAACGTTCAAAATGAATGTGTAATTCTGATAATGATTGAAAGTGAATGTGTAAATTGCACATAATTTCAAAGTACTTGGAATCAGAAATAAAGATCACTAAAAGCAAAACTAAGGGAATTCCGGGTATCGTAGGTGTCTAGATGGGTATTGTGTTTTAGTTTGGTAAATGTAGGTGGATAAGGAGGGATTTTAGTCGCTTTTGATCAATAGATTCCATTGAATAAGTATTTGTTCACTTTGTCTGTGCTTATGTATCTTCACAATAATTTAGAGTCAAACTTGATGTGTAAGATAAATATTTCATTATATGTGTATATTGCAATATTATTATTACAAGTCTAATTCGAGTATACGTAACATTTTGATTGGTATATTTCAGTTGAAAAATGTTTGTTTTGTAATTTTGTTAACACATTCCAAGTCAGTACGTGTAACTATCTCAACAGATTCAAAGTGAATGTGAAAATTTGTATACTATTTTGCAACGCATGGAATCAGAAATAAATATTACTGAAAAAAATGTTATGCAGTGAAATGCATCTGTACTTTGCACTTTGGCATTCGTTTTGAAAGAAATAATATCATTGTGCAATGATAAGGCCTATTTTGAAACATCCAACCGTTTAGATTTAAAAGTAAAGAAAAATTGATTAGTTTACTGATATTATGATGATGGGGTGTACACACTGTAAATTGCGAAGCCAGATTGACTTGGAACATGGTTTGTTGAGGGACAGACTCATTCAGTAACTGGTCACGTGTGACCAAAACTTTGGTCAGATATGCCCGCTCCAGGTGAAACCTGACCCAATAGACCCAACAGACTGGTCCTTACCCGAGTTAGTCTGTCTCCATACTTTTTAGAGTGTTCAAGCGTGGAAATGGTTCAATGACCAGATGAAGCTAAGCCATTAAAAACCACATGAAATCCACTTAGCCTCTTATTCCTCCACGATATGTATTGGCAAATGACACACAGAATAGTTGCGATTGATTTTGTATATCCAATAAGAAACTTGCATTGATGGCGGTTAAGCGTGATGTAAGATAGACTTTTGACCTCGTGATACACTTATTAGTTTAGTTTCAAAATAGTTCACTAACATGATATGCAGGTTATACCCACCCCCTTTTTTATCTGAGTACGGGTTTGTCAACCCAAATTTGAAGTTTAGGATCCATTATTAGCATTTCATACAGCTGCTCTGATACCACCCATCTCTATAAAGCACAGGCAATCAACAAATAATGCAACCCAATGATATACCAAAGTGCTGAAAATGAGTAAATCTAGGACCCAATTTTGTATAAGAGTGATAACAATGCAGACCACGTTGGCCGTATATGACCAATTGTACCCCACCCCTTCCCGTTACGACCTTCTTTGAATATATGGTGAACTGAACTTAAAATTAAGAACTATAATTGCTTCGGATCTTTTAATGATATGTCTAAGAAGAGTGTTTTTGTAATATATTGTCAAACGTAACTCATCACAAACAGAAAACTGACGTTTTCCCTTACCATTGCTTTGCTTGGAACGTTTCATTGACGTGTTGAGTATTTTGATGAACTTTTTAAATCAGTAAATAGCACCATTTGACAGATAATCCCAAGATTGTTATCTTGTAATAATAACATACATGTATCTTTTTATATATTTTTAAGTTAAGCAATTTGGCTTTCCTGGTTTTGGCATCTTACGTTTAAGAGAAAGATTTATCAACAAACAAAATAAATGTAATTTTAAAATTGAATCAACCAACGCAAGTATAGCTTTTCGTGTACAACGTATTGTAAAACTTATGTAATACTGTACTTAAGGTTTGCACAAAAATACGCGGAGACTTGAATATTAACCTATATTAAGTTGTAGTTGTTTAAGAGCTATAAAGATAGAAAGGTGATACGTGATCTAGAACCCTGAACACGTCTTAATCTTCATTGAATAATACCTAGGCCAGTATTGTTTTCCTTTGACCTCTCTAATTGTTAAGTACCAGTTTAAGTAGCAAACAAAACGCTTCTACTCATTCATGACATTTCATTCTTGTCTCGGAAATTATCGATACAATTACAAGCGATGACAGATCACACATCAAAGTGTTGTATCCTGCGCCATTACAGCTTTTATGGCGTTAGGCACGCTCCGTTGCACGCGTAAAGAATGGCAACAAGGCCGCCGTATTAATTATTAATTAGTGTTCACAATGATCTATAAAACCAGTCAAATGAAATGAAAGGTATTAACGTAAACACAACCAGACAATTGGTTGCATAAAATGGGATTATCTCTCGTCTGTTTCCGCCTTTGTCCTTATGGTTTGTGATGAAAACACCGCACCGACTTTCAGACGATCATTGCAGAAACCAGCCATGATTTAAGTTAATGATGAACGCACTTTCCAAACTACACGTTTCGGTACGAAATACGTCCACATCTGACGAAACTTTGGTTGATTTTGGACCTCCTCCCTGCGATCTGATCGGGCACATCATTCCTTACCTTGATGTAGGATGTTGTCTGATCAATACCTCTTCCATTATTTGGCCTTAATCGTCGAGACAGGGGTAAAAACTCGTATATAATTGTGAAGGTTTATCGACCTATCTATCCGGAGTCAGGCCCTGATGACAACACAATGCGTAATCCTTAACATGCTCAACATACCTGGTCGATAAAATGTTATGGCGTACTAAAAGAATGAAACAAAACAGTCGTGAATCGTTGACGAGTGGATTACTTTACTTTCTCTTCGTTTTTGTCTGGGATGTTGCGCTATCAAGCTTTCGAGATCGATCAGCGTCTTTGATCAATGTGAACCCAACCGTGTAAAAGTGTTTGGAGACGGACCACGGGAGTGCTTGAAATGGGTGGGGGAGCTGTCAGGACACGTTAACCGATGACTTAAGTGATGATGATGTCTGAACGACTTAAGTAAGCCGTGGTGCGTTATGCATCGAGGGTTTTTCTCGCTTATTTTGGCGCAGGACTTATATTACCTCGAGAGCTGTTCTTCCTCAAGTCCGTGCATAAAACAAATGTATTCACAAGTAAATTAGAAATAATAATGGTAATAAAACTAACATAAATCTGACAGTAAATTATATGTACTCAATTAGAAAAGTCCACTAAACAGATCAAAACAAGACAAAAAGATAATGAAAACATGGATAGAAAATAAAATTAGTAATGATACAAACAATTTAATGAGTAGTTTCTCTAAAAAAACTACGAAGGAAAGACATGATTTTTATTGTTGTGAATAATGCAGAATAAGTTTACGTATACATGCGTCAAGGGTAGGGCACTATTCAAATCAGGTGATAAATTATTCCTTAACTTCATTCCCAATATGATGAACTTTTCTTTTTAAAACCTGTTTTAACCAAAGGGAATGAAAACAATATTCATGATATTTGTTAAACTACAAGGAGAGACGAGAAGTTTTTCCAATGTACATGGTTGTACCGCAAACTTTTGATCGAATTGCAACTTTACGATGCAAACATTTAAATCTGATATAAGCAGAGACTTTCAATTCAAACTTGCCCAACAAATATCTGGGAATTTAGGCTGTATTTGTTAGCACTTAATTTCCTTCAACTTAGAACATCAGTGGCCAATACACGATACAGATACAACGTTGTATTTGTAGTGAGGATTAACACTTTTAGTTTTTGCGATAAGTTTTCACACAAATAAAAATAATAATAATAAATCATTAAGCAATGATTAGATACTTAATATTCTGCATGCAAATAGACGGTAGGAGTTAATAGCTGGTATAGAAAAAAATGAAATAAAGAAAACAGAACACTTTATTTTATCGTAAAACAGACAACTGCCATCTTGAGTGTGAAACAAACGAAGAGTAAGTTAAAAGTTATTGTTTTATCCAGCTTATACTTTACTATAAAGTGATATTACTGAAACATTGCACTGTTTATATTTTATGTACATTACCTCTCTACGTCGTTATATTTCTTTCTCTATTTCTATAGATACACACACACACACACACACACACACACACACACACACACACACACACACACACACACACACGCACGCACACACGTACATACACGTTCGCGCGCGCGACACACGCACGCACATCGTATAGACGCATACACACACACACACACACACGTACACACTACATACACTATATGTAAATATATGTATATATATATTTATGTATATATAGGCCTATATATACATAAAGACTATTTAATGATTCATTATTTTCAGTGAAATATCTGCTACAAGTGAAGAATGTGTTATAATGGGTACGAAATTTAGATGAAAACATTAAACAGGTTTTAATTTGAATTCAGGCAAAACAATATTTTATAAAGTAAAGTTCGAAAAGTGTGTTTCAAAATCCAAATTTAAGTATTTGCAGGATATGTATTTTTCAAATAGAGATGACGTCATATTCTGTACCTTTGTGAGGGCATTATTTGGCTGTACAATTCATTAACAGTAAGATAGTAGTTTAGAACTGAACATTCCATTACAATTTTGTGAAACCCAAAGTGCAAATTTTCCAAGAGCGTGATTTGTGCAAAGAATAAAGTGACCTTATAATGCAGCACTGTGGGAAAAGTGCTCATTTTACAGTGTTTTATGTCAAAGTGCTTTTAAAGTGTCCTCACGTGTGCTTATTTGAGAGATCATTTCTTTGGATTATGGACAGAGCAATGCCGGAACGATAAAACGTTCTTTTACAAAGTGTTAAGCAAACTCAGATTTGAATGTAACAATTAAATAGGTTAAAATCAGATAACCAAAAACAGTTCTTTTATGCGCACGTATAATTATCTTGGAAAGAACTTCGTAATATTTATGACAAAGTTGCCAAAATATTTCATTTTCACTCACTGATATTAGGGAATACGTTGTAAAAAAAAATGTCTTACGTACTATGCAGATATCAAATATGGTGTGAAATGAAATATTCTTACTTTTACGAGAAATTGATGAGGTGTTGAATACTGTATCAACTAGAGCGTTAAAGTTCGACTCAGTGTCTGCTATTGGGTAACATCGTAAGTGTAAAAGTTATTATCTCATGTTTTGCATGGTGTGTTGTAGAAATACAATAACCTTAATATTTGTAATGTTTCATGTAAACGTACTAGATCAAGGGCACGTATGATTACAAATCGCTACTTTTCTCACCAAGTTTGATAATCTGCATTATCATTTGACCAAAACTCAGTCATACGTTACTTTAATGTAGTAATAAGTATCTGGTAAGTGAGACTTTCATGAAATCTTACTTAACTGAACAGAATAATTCGCGAGAAAAAAAAAACACTTTTCGCCTTTACTGTTATAGCTACTTCGGAGTTTTGGAAGAAAGTGTTTGTTTGTAAAAAAAGTGTAAGTATTCTTTTTGACAATGCCAACATAAAACAAGGTAGTAAACCCTAAAAACAATCATTCTTTTGCAATTGTAGTTTACTATTTAAGATTGCAATTCTATTTATCTTGAGATCCAAACTGATCTAATCTCTGCTCGACCGAACTATTTTTGACTTACGCGTCTACTTTTGGTCCTGCGAATCTTTCATGAGCTGCACGAGTTGTACCGGTAGATATAACATCAGTATAATCAAGGAGGCATAACAAACTGCAACTTCTGTGCTTTAAAACGGTCAAAGAGTTGTCCATAAACAATTATATCTCACAGTCTCAGCGACCAATATATTGAATGGAAATAATGGTACTGGAAGCAGTCTTCCGTTTGAATTATGATAAAGTTCACGGTTCATGTTTCGTTTTGAAAGTTTCGTGAACAATTGTTTCCTTCTTGTGTAACAAATATCACGATAAAATAGTCTTGACAGGCAAATTTTGTAGTATTACATACCGATTCATATTGTGGTTCAATACTGACACGAGTATGAACTTATTCTTCAACACTTACCCCCCCCCCAAAAAAAAAAAAGGGGTCAAGAAAAATTCCTCCGGGAAGATATGTCCACCGTCAGTATAAATGTTGGTATACATGTATGTTTTATCTCATACTGTTCGATGATGCATTTCAATCTTTTAACAAAGGTACAATACTATTGTGCATTTTAAAACAACAAAGTTTAACAAACAAACAAACAAACAAATGTTCACACTCGGAAACTTCGGTCAGTTTAATTCCGATTTAGGTCGGACCGAATTCCTTATCATATCTGACGCCAACAGACCATTTGTGGAGTTAATGTAGTCTTACCCAGTACATACATATGTATTTTATTTTAAGAATGTGAGCATCCAGCAAAGTTACATATTTAAACTGTTGATAGATTTGACCCCAATATGGATCATACCTCCCCAAACTTCGGGTCAAATCGGACCAAACTTCGGGTCAAATCGGACCAAATTTCGGGTCATCTCTGACGCGTTTCTCGGTGTAACCCCAACCGTCCCCCCTCCCCATCTTCTTTGTCAATCTGATCCCATATATCTATTTTTGAAGAATGTGGAAATAAAGCATGGTGAATAGGATCCATCATCCCTGTCAGATGCCCCAATCATGAGATTAACCCATTATTGTCCCGTTACATGCCAGGAAAAAAAAACCTGCATGAGTGAAGCGTATCGATCTGTCATGTTTGAAGAGTTATCACAACAGTAAAACCTCCTAATCCCCACTTATTGCGTTTCGTTCAATAACAAACGCGACTAACAATGTTGTCACTGTTATTTATTTTTTGTCTGCCTGTCTGTCACTAAACAAATTACTTTAAAAATCGGGCATGATAAAAATGATGATGAATTTTTCAGGATTGATGCAATAATAAATCGCATCGGTGCCAATGAAGAGCAAAAGTTTGCGAACATTATTTTCACTGCAAACAAATTTTCATTAAAAGCCAAACTTGTATGAGAACTTACCATCGGGGGGACTTGTGTATTGATAAAACTAGACCAACATGCTTAGGGCAGCGTGCCCATTTCATGACTTAAGACTTAATAATGAATCAACACGCCACTGGTAATGATTATACAAAACCGAAATTAAGTTTAATATCTCCTTAAATTTGTAAAATTGTCAAATTATACATATTTTGCAAATTTAATGTATGAAAGTGATTTAAAAAAAAGACTTTCTCACCTGAAACCGGAGGCCGGCCTAACCCCACGGGTTGGCACCACGGAGACCACGACGTGGCGGCAGCGGCTGTCAGGTGGTGGTTCGGCACACCGACGGAGTACTGGTAATCGGCCAGCGGCGACGCACCCCAGTTGTTAGCCGTCAGGATACCCGGCGGGTGAGCGTGCCCCACCTCACGAAGAGCCGTCGGTTTGACCAGTGCCCGGACCCGCCGACGAGCCCCACCTGCTCCGAGGGATGATTCGAACGATTGGGGGTGTGTCGGTCACCGTGCTTGGCCAGACTTTCCCCGTCCGTCATGCACGTGTCGTGTGGTGTTGGAAGTCGGTGGTTGCTGTTGTTGTTCGTGTCTGTGATGTCGTCGTCGAGCTTGGTGTCGGGTTTCGAACTCGACGACGTCGGACTGGTGTCGCTGAGGATGTTGGCGATCGAAAAAGACGCTCGATTGACGACGGAAGGAGTTGAGGGAGTTGTGTCGTTTCGGTGGTCGAGGTGGTTGGTGTTCGATAAGACGGGAGGGTGGCCGCCGACGGCCAGACCTTGCTCGTGGTGGTGATGGAGGTGGTGGTGGTGGTGAAGATGATGGTGATTTTGGTGATGATGCGGAAAGTGGAGAGATGATGTTGGTGATGGTGAGAGGTGGCTGTGTGCCGACTCTGGTGATAACCCTTCGTCCATCTCATCCCCCGACATATCGCCGCACAAATCCACCGATTCGCTGTCCGAACGCTGATTCACTAAACTTTCAGTGTTCATCATGCTTCTGAGCAAAAGCAGTTAATTCACACAAAAACAAATTAAGAATATGACGAACTCGTATTTAAGTCGAATTTTGTTTTCGTTGCCTAATAAAAAAAAGGTATGATTTGGTATCAATAACCGGGCCGAATAATCATCGAAGAACTTTTTAACTTGATCCCATTGGCTCATTAAGAGTGTCTCGTCTCTTAATCATCATCATCATCGAGTTATTATTAGTCTTTCACGTCAGATTTCGCATACCACGATGATGATCATTACCCGGCAAACTGACAAGACTCCTTGACGCGTCATTAAGAAATAGACAACGGGGTTTAAGAGATGAAGACACAGAGAGGGGGAAGCCAAGTAGCATTTCACAATCTCATCCGGCTAGTGACACGTCATGCGCAGAAGCAGAACAACGCAGCGGCAATCAGTTGACTGTAGCTTTGAGAGAGAGAGGAACTGAGGAAAGAAAGCCTGAAAGAGAGAGAGATATAGATGGAGAGGGTCCGGGCAAAAATCAATACTCCTTGCAGGTCCTGCGAAGACGGGAGACTAGCGGTTTACAATGTAGCAAAGCGTCATAATTGAACTGAATTGGTTGCGGAGACTGTCATGGTTTGTATGAATAATGAATAAAAAAGGAAGCCTTATATCAGTGGTCAGTGAGAATGGGTACCTCCCTCTTCATGGACAAAACGTATACAGATGGACGCACATCTCCTCGTAAGATGATTTGTTGGGAAAATGGGTATTATCACAAATCTGACAAGAAAAAGTGAATGAAAGACATACGTCATTATCTACCCATTCTGATCGGACCAATTGTATGTATATGATGAACATAGACGAAGGCGCACTCACTCGCTCGCGCGTGCCTAAATGTGTCTTTCGCGTACTTCATTTACAACTCTTAATCTAGGGAAAGAGCTACAATAATTCATGATTGTCGCAGCATATCACGCGTGCGCACGCACACACACACACACACACACACACACACACACACACACACTTTACGGAATAAATAAACGGAGAAAGAAAAGAATCATGGCGCATTTTTTGCGTGTTCGTTTCATAACAACGACACACTGTTTTATATGATTCTTTAGAATGATTACACTTATGATTGGAAAATCTTAAAGAAAAAAAACCAGAAGCGTAACTTGCCCTCCCCTGCCCCATCGTAAGGAAAAAGAACAAAAGAGGGGAAAAGGGGAAAAGAAAAAAAGATGAAAATTGTGAGAACCGAATGAAACATTGTGCTTAGTGCACCTTTTGAAATATGTGTTAAAAGATTGATCTGCGTAACTCCGTATAATAGCCAACCTCTTTCCTTTTATCTAAAGTTTAAATGCTTATTAATGCTTTTGTGGTTTTTGTTTACTCCTAAGTGATAAACTAAGATTGTGCACCAAGTTAATATTCAGACGGTTTTATTTCATAAAACATCCAGATGAGTTCAATTCATTTTCGTCAAGATTGATGTAGTGAGGTGAAGTTCAGAAATTTCGCCCTTACGAGAAATGAGACTCTTGCAGGTTGTCTCACAGATCTAGATAATATGTGTTTCAAATCTTTGAAGAGTGTATTTTCATTGTTAATAGGATGGATTTGCTTTTTAATCATTGAAATGTATTGGAATATATAGATATTTTTTTGGCGTAATGTTTATAAGCGATTATGGTCGCTGTTCACCCCACTTAGTAACTTACCTGTGCGAGTTACAACAAAATGGTTAAAAGGATTAAAATAAGGCTTTGAAAGCTGCTCGCCTGGTTGGCCCAATTTAAGATTCTGTTTCCCTTCCCATTGTGCCAAAAGGGGCAATGCAACTTAGATAGATTCATCACTTACAGGAATTCCGCCAGAGGAATTATTTTCGCTTTCAAAACCGCTCGCTCGCTGCGGTCGCTCGGAGGATTGCCTCAACAGAATTTATTTGAAACCAGCGATATCGTAGGTAATATTACAGATACGACCATCAAAATCAAACTATTTCGTATCTAATTCTTCTCTAAAACACATCTCTCACGTGGCACGTGCACGATTTGCGTATGCGCTCTTCTACACTCCTGCAAAATTGAATTCAGTCGCCCCTTGGTGCATGTATAATGCATTGACTTCAAATAAGATACAACCTAAATAAACTCTTAGATAGTTATTTTTGTGTTCACATTGCAATATAAACTATTCCATTTACTTTGAAAAAATACACCACACAAAGTGATTTTTTTCCAAGATTTTTAATGTTTTTAAAACGACTCGCTTGCTACACTCACTCAGGGGATTGCCTTTTAACGGGAATAAAACACATAAAACACATTCCTATGTAAAAAGTATGGTTAAAGGGCGTCTTTCTTTGCAGAAGTACTGACATTTATTGTTTAAAACTAACCAAATAAACCCTAAAGATGTTCACTACAGCTACCACACACCCTTGCATGCGCTGCGCTTAAAATCCACCTTGTTAAAACAGAATTTCGGATGAGCGACTGGATCTCCCAAACAGTTGATCCACGGTACGCCATTGGGAAATGACATGATTGGAAGTAGACCTCAATTTACGATATGATACCAGAAACAAGGGGAATGAAACCCAAACATCTGCCTGCATTTAGAGAATAGATAACAATAAGGGAAAAAAAATGGTGAAAGTTTGAACAAATTTGACTGAACTGTTCAAGGGTTATAAATGTTCATAGTTTACATAATCCTTATGTATGGAGGATTCTTAAATTGGCAACACTACCACTTTTTGAGATGAAAGTGTGGAGAACTCCCCATTGGTTTTGTACACAAATTTTCACAAATTTATGTTTTTTCTGAAATGTTAATTGTGAAGGTGATCAAATTCTTCCAGAAAACATGTACAAATCATTTTTGTAGGGACATACTTGTACAACAAGCAAGAGGCAATCAGATATTTCATTAAAAAATGAGAATAAGTGAAAATTTGTGTACAAAGCCAATGTGGAGTTCTCCACACTTTCATCTCAAAAAGTGGTAGAGTTGCTAATTTAAGAATCCTCCATAACAACGATTAAATAAACTTTGAACATTCATTCTGCTTTAAAGGTTTCTCCAGTAAAAATTGCATTAACCATTTCTTCCTTGTTATACAATCAAGACATACCGCATAGTATTTACACCATAATACCCTTAACATGATATGACGGTCAAATTTGTTATGTAGACTTTGGG
>JZLH01S0202984.1:26109-38584 GCA_001188425.1 Eucidaris tribuloides
GGCATTCCAGGCGTTAGGACATTACATTCAGAGAATTTTTGACTTCAATTCATTAGGATACACAACTCTTTTATTATGACTCATAATGATCACAAACATATGGCCCCTAATTATATTACAGTGAAGCTCATCATTCATACTTCGGTGGTATTTATGACCAATGTGTGCGTTCGGACATTACTTTTTTGGACACACTTTTGCATGCCTGTTTTCATTAAAGTCTGTGAGTTTAAGCAACAGTAAACATTCATATAATGAAGCAAGGAGTGTTAAATAAGAATAAGTTAATTTGTGAAAAGATGAATCATGTTCCTCTACGCCATAATTGGGCATTCGGACATTACATTTGAGGCGTTAGAATTAAGATTTGGTCACTTCATAAAGTGGTAGGGTGTCCATGTGTATTAATATTTTTGTTCTTTTCGTTTGTAGTTATTTCATAACATTAAAATGTTGCCATATGAACTTTCATGATATTTTTATTTTTGAGTTGCCAATTTGAGCGATTATTGGGGTATCCCCATACTTTATTGTTTGTATGATTTTTCTAGCTAGAGTAAAGGATAAGATTATGTCGTCCAATGTCGATCGGTGTCTGCTAAATAACATGTAAATAGCTTTTACTTTTTTAATGATGAATGCTATAATCAAAAAATGTGTATTACAAAGCCGTTAGGACATTACAACTTTCTTCTATGTAGGAATCCATACATGACTGAGCTAACATAGGTATAAGCTGTTTTATTTAATTAAAAATGACATAATAAGCTTCACAGTTCATTTGGTCTTTTTACACAATAAAAGATGTCTTTTCTTGTGTTTTTCAGGTAAATTTAATGTCAAGAGTCAGAAAGTCCGTCGTTGACAGGATATTTTATATTCTGCCTCATATCAGTTGGATAGAAGTCGGTTACTGTTGTCATTGTGAGAGGTAGCAATAATCTTCCTTTCTTTGCTGTGCTGTGGACACAAAGAATTCATGGATCGGGTCTTTCAGAAATTTCATATGATCATCAGATGACATCCTTCTTGATCACAAAGTAGCTTGGCAGTTGTTTGTCTTAAATCTTAATGAAAAGGACCATTGGAACTATAAAGCAGGAGTTGGTTGTTCCTCTCCTATCTCTTATTTTCAGCATCACTGAACGAGACATTCTCAGTTGATAAACGCTTGCTGTGTTTGCAGCATGCACGATCAGCGGGCAGGAGCTAGTACAAGAGTAAATGAGACAAAGGCTGAGAGATTAGTCAATCAAGTGAAAAAGTGCCATTGTGTGAAGTAATGGACATTAATTTATATAATTACAATGTATCTATTATGACAGATATCAAATTACAGTGTTGAATCCAAAGTAATGGACTGTTAATCATCAGTACAATTGTGATCTTGTATGTCGTTAAGCGTTGGTTGTGTAATGTCCGGTAATCGCTTTTTTTGGCATGACATTCAAATTCTCGAAAATTTCTGATAGTTGTGTGATTACTTAGCTGTTGATTTAATTTAGACAAAATTGGATCACAATAGTGTCTGCTAAAACTTTTATATCGAAACGTACGACATTACCTTCGCGAGAGGAATCAGAAATTGAATAGCCATTTTTCAGAAGATTATTCTCTTGCGTATCCAAGTGGATATGTATGGTCTCAGCTTTATTTCGGCAAAGAATAATTTCCTAATCTTATCAGTGACATTTTCATTCAGAATAATGGGATTCGTGAATTATTGGACAAATCACAAATTATAAATGGGTTCATCTCGTATATTACTTTCAATGGTTTAGGGTATGAAATGAAAACAATGGAGGGACATCATTTCTCTAAATTTGAATCTTCCGCACCGTCTAGGAGAATCGAACCATACATGAAATTACATGTGGGATAGTGTGACTAAATCTCCAGTTTTATGAAAATAATTTATTATGCGTTTTTATGCCATAGTCTTTCATTGTTTTGAAGTATAAAGCCCAGATATGATACTTAATCTGAAAAGGAAGAACGCAATTTGTGTGGATGGACAAATGTAAGTAACTAACAACGTATACCATGTTTGATGTTGTAGGTAAAAATGAAAGATTATTTCCTAGTTTATATATCAAATGAATTATCAAGTGTCAAGAGAATGCATGATCCCACAGTGTGTTCAGGAACGGTTGACGGAGAAATTGAGGCAGACTTGTCATTTTTTCAGTCCTCTTTTCTAAGACTAACATAATTAATTTGTTATCACTGACATGTTCATTTTTTGCTTGATGATTTGAGTAGGTGCGTCTAGGAAACTGCAGTACACCAGGAAGTTATCTGAAAGTATTATGTGGAGAGCAATGTTGAAAGTAGTTTGTCATAAAGTGTACGTAATAGCAGGAATCCAACTGCAACCACTGATTTTATCATCCTTTTCATTCACTTTATTTCATAGTTCAAAAATTCTTTATTTGGAGCCGCAACTTTTTTATTAGTCATGTTGATGTGACTCTGAAACTTTCCAGGTAACAAGTTGTCCTTGATTTCATTTTCACCCTTGGGTACATTTCGTGGAATTGCCAGAATGGCCAATACTCTGAAAGATATTGTTATTACAAACCTGTGTTCTACCTTTGTTCAAAATGATGAAGAATAATTTAGCTGCACAGCCATGCTAACTGACAACTTTATATTCTTGAACTACCCAATATAATGAAAAAACACCCCCTCCCCTCAAAAATATTATTATGAATTATGGTAAATAAATAATGAATAAAAACAAACAATAAATAATCAGTTAATAATACTTAAAGAGTACTTTAACTAAATTTTAAGGTAACTTTAATATGACCATTGAAATATGACACTGTATAGAACCAAGTTGACACTCCACACAAATACGCTGTATATGGCCGTCACCATTCGCGCACTATTTTTCCATGAGTATTTTTTCCCCTTTTTTTTTTCCCATATCTTTCTTTGTCCCTTACTGTTAACCCAGTCAATTTACAAGTACATGATGTATTAAATGCTTGTTAATTAAATGTTTCTGCTCTGAGTGCAGACATGGCTATCACTTAATATGTATGCTGAAAAAATTAAGATAAATAATAGTTGACCACATGGGGTACTTATATCGTATGTACTACAACAGAATAAGTACGGATGCTCTCAATGATATAAATTGATACTGAAATATGATGTATATTTAATTCCTTATCATTATAATTATGTGCTGATAAAGACCGCCACATGGTTGTCCAGCAATGATATGCAGTCGTTTAGAATATTTACATTATCATAAATATTTAATGAAATATGCGTTAATCTAATCATGAGATTTTTCCAACAACAACTTAAATGGTCTGTATTTAAAGCATTTGGGTAGGACTGGGTACATTGTTATTCACACTAAAAATGTTTAGGAATGTGGAACTTATGTTGGATTTCTGTAAATGAATTCACGGTATTGATTTATGTAAGCCACAGGATTGGCAGCCAATACAAGATCATACGTGTTTTTTCACATATTATGCCCAATCTGGCGTCCAATAAATGTATTGTATCATTCTTTAACGATGTTTGTTTGACAAATTGATACGACCGTTTTATTACATTACTCTTTGGGAAATATGATCATTTACGATGTGACTTGTATACAAGGACCATAATGACATACAATTGAAAATGTTTACTGATTGAAATATAGGCCGTTACATTTATTGCGATCGGTATTCATAATAATTTAAATTTATAATATCATGCTTTTGTAGTTGAATGAGTTCAGGCCATAAGTATCTAAGAATAATCTGACGAACATCATATGCAGCTCTTATGTTTAATCAGATTAAATATGGGCATTCAGTGACCATTTAGCCATTTGATTCTTGAGGTTATTACAAGCATAGTTTCTGTACAAAGTTAAATAAAGCGTGATAAATTTAAAAATTGAGAGAATTAAATAAGAGCACAACTGAAAATATGATAGTTTAAAAATAATGTTATCAGTCTTGCGTTCACATAATTACAACATTATGCTGGAATCAGAGCAGAGTATGAACAGTTTTGTTGTCTTTTCGGTACGAGATGCCAAGTTTAGGAATACGTTCCGAAGCTCTTTTAGTGGCAAAACTCATGAGGCTTAGATTATTACAGTATGTTTTAATGTTCTTATTTTCATAATATAAATATCATTACAATCATTCTGTTTTTCAACCAAGATGTAATGGAACTAGAGAAGTTCGAATCACACAATTCGATGGTAGCCTCACCATATGAAGCCAGCTACAACCTAATTTACAACCAGAGCACTCCTACATGTAACTGAAATTATAGGCAGAAACTGCCATTTTGCACAAGGGCGCACTACGTTGACCATGGGACTGCCTTTGACCCCTGGGACTCTACCAAATATTTTTTTTTTTTGTTTTTGGTTGAACCCAACAACAATTACACCAACAGTGAGCATCCTAACTGAAGTTATAGGCAAAAAAACTGATTTTGCGACAAAGTTCATTACTTTACCTGAGCCTTTGACCTGCTTGATATACAAAATATTTGTCTTTTTGTATTTTTTTATTTAACCACCAAATTATTCAACGTATCATTACTGAATTTAGGCAGAAAATGACATTGGGACAAAGTGCTTGCCTTTGGACCTTACCTTTGACCCTGTGACTCTACAAAATATTGTCTTTTGTTTTGAACTAACAGCCAAATTACAGCAACGTGCGCATTCCTAACTGAACTTAGCAGAAAATGCATTTGCGCGACAAGTTCATTGCTGGACCCCTGACTCTAACAAATATTTGTCTTTTGTTTCTTTACCTACATCAAATTATTCAACATTGATCACTTCTCAAAGCTGTGTGACATGATTGGATGGGAACACTGAAATACCTCAGAACCAAATGAGTTGAATATATACAACATACACGTAGCAGGGTGGATCACCCACCTGGGAGGATTTGTCTGTATGTGTACTCAGGAGAATCAAAAGATAAACATAGGATTATCTTAATTTTCCTAACGATAAATAAGCCCATAGAGAGCCACAGAGGTTTCTGTGCTCGGAGTGATATTGACTATTGTTTATTTAGAATGGAGTCAATGTTTGACAAGATTTCACAGGAGAATCTTGCAATAGTTTACGTGATTCTAGAGTAGTTTCAGCCAAGTGAGATTAACCTAACATGTCATTTACTTTAACTGGTCTTATAGACGCAGAATGGCATTATATATACAAAGTTCATTGACCTTTGACCCTTGGCATGGATTTGTCCCAAAATTTAATCAATCCTTCCTTCTAGTGCCGTCATTATTGGTCTAAGGATCATTAAATATGTAATGCGGCTAATAGTAATCTTGTTCCAGACAAGTGCGCACGCTCGACACGCATGGACGATGCGACAACCGAAAACATAAGCCTGCGCGGCTCGCTCATCTGAGGTGGAGCTAATTATTTTACGATTAAAAATTTACAAAATTGTCCCCCTCAGAAACTGACACTCAATCCTTATCAATAAATCTTGCCACTATGCTCACACCAGGGTTGATGTTCAAATCATCTTTGAACAATTTATGCTGCTGAAGGCGCATTCTTCATTTCCTTTGTAATATACATATAATTTATCTGCTATTTTTTAAATGAATAGCAGCTACCTATTTTTAAACAAACAAAAAATATAATAACTGCCCAAATTACTGGCAAATATTCTTTGACTGTAATAATGAGCTTTGAATTATAAGGATACAGGGATTAAGTCTTTTACTTTGCACATATGTGTGTTATGCAATAGTAAATTTAATATATCCCTGACAGTGCACATCTGCACTAAATTTAATAACACATTGTTTTCAGCTCATTCCAAAAAGTTTTACTTTGCTATTTACACAATCATAATAGACTGTAGTGCAACAAAAATTTTTATCGTATTATTGTCACTCTCACTGGCAAAACACCTGTCCGCTTCGGCAATGCTTATTCTTTATTACATTCTTTGGTCACTTCAAGCAGTCCTCTCAGATGTTCAATAGCGTAATTGTATCATGCTCTTAAACCCACATGTGAGCATGAAATATACAACCATACTGAAATGTTGAGTCAGGTGCCTGGACTCAGCAGCTCTTTGAGACTCTGGATACTTACTAGAACCTTTGGAGACTCTGTGACTGTATCTTTTTGTTCATCTTTAGTAGTCGCGGTCACAGATTTTCTCCGTTCTTCAGGCCACATTTTCTTCTCCTGCTTGGACCGTATCTGTTATTTTTATGACCATTATAATAATGTTTGTCCATAATCTTGTAGCTGATCACTCGCCCCGTGACGACATGTGGATTTCATGACGGAGAGGTCCACTGGTGTACGCAGGCGAACTTACATTTATCGGATCCATCTCTGACAACGCAGTGACAACTGCTGCAGTTCTTTCATGTGTGACCGCAAGCTCTGAGATATGCCACTGAAATCGCCCACAATGACACTGTGACGGCTTTGTCCGTGTTGTGAATTTCAATATGAATTTTTAATCCACTTGTGTGCTCTGCGAGCATAGTCACAGAGGGAGCAACCTAGTAGGGTTTCGCAGCGTGCAGCATATCTTCCGTGCAACTGCTAACTCGTCCACGGAACGAGCCACAAACTCCACTCGCGGCATCCGACTAACCAACCAGTTCAGCACACATATCGCTCGTGTACTTAGCGGACTTCTCGACTATCTCCTTATGCAAGACGCGCATTGGGTAAGATTTTGCAGGAAGGTGGGATTATCTTCATGTGGTCACGGAGTAGCAAATCTCACTGCCAAAACTGAAGGAGCACTTGCTGACTTGAGGATGGATCTGGTTTCCATGTGGCCTGCCAGTCCGATCATGTGCAAAAGACAGCGGGGCATTTGTGGCACTTGAGGGGCTGGATTTAGAACTTTTGAGACATGGGTTTGGACAGTGGAAGAAAGTTTGTTCTATGGACATGATAAATGCATCTATGAGACGATGCTGATGGCATCACGATGACTTTGACAACACCGGCCTTTTTGGACGAGGAACTATCCTCATTCTGACACAGGTTCGTCCTCTCCTCTCTCCCTGTCTACTTCGCGTGTCTGTATTGCATTTGCCACCACGTTATAGCAACCTTTACTGAGCCAGGTTCAAACACCATTTCTGCTTACCGGTCATCTTCGTGCCGATTGCCTTTCTCTGCATTGCATTACCCTTTACGCAGACAATGATCACCTGTACATTGTATGTTTTCACTGTTCTACCCTTTTCATGTACTCTGCTTTCGTCTACTGATTTCAGCATCACAGGTTTCAATACTGCTTACACTAACACTGCTTCAACCCACATTCTGACATATCTCCTGATTCCCGCACATAACTGTTCAATCGAATTGATGGATTCACATGCCTTGACAAATCCTCTTCGCAATAAATTTTCTCCCAATGTACATTGGGATTCATACCACCTGTGGAAATTTCTCCTTTCTCTTTCTGGCCGTTTTCTCCATGTGACTGTTGCTATGTGTTATTATGAACGCTGACAGCAGAAGAGGCTTCATATCTATGCAACAGGTAGTTTGTGTGTCTGGAGATGGTGAGATACTAAGCCGATGCAGGCCTCTAGTCGATGTGGCATCACAAAGACCTTTTGGACGATTAATGTCCTTCCCTGGGCAGAAGCAGAGGCTGGCAATACAGACACATCAGCACTGCTTCTTGGAACAACCTCTACCTGCCAAACTGTGATGCACTGCAACTCACACTATCTCCTTTCAGTATCAACTCATTTCTCTCTCCCATAATAGTTATTCACATCCTCATACCCTGTCATGACAGCGATAAGAACAGCCTCCTGTCCAGCCATGCCGCCTGATGCGGATTCAGCGTGCAACTTCTCACACAATAACACACAGCAGACACTATAAAAGTTGGTCGTTACTGTTCCTGCGAGTCGACGTCTGAGAGCCTGTTTTTCGATTCGATTTGGTTCACTGAAGAGTCGGGTGGGTTGCATTTATCACCTGATGATACTCTTTGGAAACTGCTCTTTTGCTTTCTTGTTACCCATTCCAGCTGTATCTGAACGATTGGCATTCCTTTGGTGACCTATATATCACATATGAGTCTTCACGTGATCTTGACAACTTGGTACTTGAACACACATCAGAAGCATTTTGAGCAATACCTCTTTGAATGCCTCGATGAACTGTCTTCATGTGTCTCGAGTTTCTGCGAATATCATCGTCTCATCCCACATAATGTGCAGGACAATTTTTTAGCCAACTTAACCTTGTGTACATTGATGTTTTCAATGCACATAATTGGGTCACAAAAGCCAAAGATTGGCACCGGAAAAGTTAAGTCTTGTGAGTGCGCATGGTGGTATAGTAAGTCATTTAACTATTAACTGTAATACGCAAAGTTCAAAACAATTTCTTTAGTGCCAATCATATCTCTCAATTATCATCCTTCTTGAGTGATAAATCACTGTTTTACTAGCTTTCTCACAACAAGGCAAGCTGCCTTTCTTGAGTGGTCTTTTAAGCGAACAAGATTGACAATTGGACACTGGCAGAGGCTTGTCTTGCATCGCGATTTACTTTCACCTGAAACTATCCAACATTTCATCTTCACACGGATGAACTTGATAAAATTTCTCTCTGGTGTTTTGCTGCTGTTCCTGATAGTCTGTAAAGTTTGATGTACAACGACAAGACTTCGTCCTTGCTAGGTGTTTGGCGACAGCTCTGCCACATTTGTTCACCAATTTGACGAGATTCATCCGTACTGACATCGTATAAGTCACGTTTCCTTAGTCCTGCGGACTGCCGAGCTATCTGAACGCCGTTTAGGAGGCAGGGTCATGACTGGGTAGTACGGGTCTGGTCTTACCTTGGCGTGGCCTCCCTGTGAATGATCGGGCTACGTCGAGTTGACTTCCATGTTTGCCACTAGCAACTCTCTCATGTCGAATACTCCACGACTCAACAAGACCTGCTTCATTGATCCTGCTGGTATCTCATCTTTGACATTGGCGGCATTCGCCACAAGTAATTGCGTTGATCTGCAGAACAGATATTATCCATAAAAGAATAAATGTTTTATTTTAATTTTTTAAAGCCATAAAATTGTTGTACCTCTCTAAAACACTTCCACACACATCATTATTGTAACAGTCAAATTGTTGTATCACATTTGCTCTGAGTGACAGTTGCTGCGGGTCACGATATCTCAGCGACAAAGAGTTAGGGTTAGAGTTTACCAAATGTTGAGTTTTCAGTAAAATATGCTTAGGCGTAGTGTTTGGGTTAGTTGTTGCCATTGGGTTTCAGTTAAATAGGCTTGGGTTAGTTTTGGCTTTAGGGTAAAGTTCAGCGCGTTAGGGTGAGTCAGGGTTAGTGAATGAAATATCGCAGATCAATTTGCTGGGCAAATAGTCAGACATTTAAATAACGTCTTGATTCAAACGTGGCGGATTCTAAATAGTCTCTGATAAACGTCGGGGAGGGGTACTCAACACATCTTGCATGTCAGGTACATGCGGCAGATATGACCACTAGTTTTAGCCCCCAAACTTTTGCTGCACTACACTTTTGACAGTCCCTTGTTCCAAAGCCCCCTTTTATGCATGTTGGCCATCCTGATGAACCAATTTTTGCTTGTCGGTCATTCCCAAAACTTTTTTTTTTGGCTTATTGGCAAAAAATTCCTTATTCCAATACATCCCCTCCCCCTTGCTGGTCTTCCGTTCTGATGAGCCTCTTATTTTGGTGCTCGTTCCGAAGCCCCTCAATTTTTTTTTTTACCATGCAGAGGCACATGTACCTACCATGACATGGGTTGAGTGCACCCCATCCCCCAGATGCTAACAAGTTGTATTGAACAAAAATTTTCTCTGCTATAACAATAAAACACTTTGTGATTTTATGAATACCTTTTTCATTCTTATTATCATAATACATTTAAGACTGTAGAAAAAAGTACAGGGATAATTAATAATAATAAAAAGCTGGCTTAAGTTTTGTTACAGGACGTTCACGTAACACAATTAGTGTAACAACTATCTGGTGGTAAACCCTTTTAAGATATGGCCAATTTCTGTGAAAACTTGTAACATGGATTGGATGGATCACTGAAATCTGTGCCTCTCAAATATTCAAAAATATCTGCACAGAGTTAGTCCTTGTTTTTTTTAACTTAATGCAAGTAATTTGCAAATTTTATTCAATACCCATCTTCCTCCTTAAAGTAAAAGTCATTAAATTGCCAAGGTTACTATTTGGTTCAGATTTGACCCAGCTAAATGTACAAAATACGGTTTCAAATATCTTATATGTACAGTACGCAATTCACGTAAATGATAAACATTTATATAATCACACTTTGAAAAGGATTTTTGCTCAAGTTGTGTGTATTGTTTCTGTAAAAGTCAGATTTACATGTTACAGAACAATGACAATCATTTCATTCAATTTCAGTATATGTAATTACTACAAAAATTGACTTGTCTGCCCCAAGATCTTGTGTTTCTGCAGAGGTGATCAAATGTGATATGAACCATTACATTTTGAATTATCGGAAACAAAATGTTGTGCATATTTTTTACATGACAATAAATTATATTGGACCTTTAGCATTCAGTATACCTTTTTGTTGGGTAAGCAAATCAAGGATGCAATTTTTAAGTTATTTTTCCTTTCCAATAATCTACTCAGTGATTTTGTGTCAGGCAAAATTGTCATGGAAAATGTTTTTTGCTATCATCTTCTGGTCACAAATGGATGCCTTAAACCCTTTACAATTTGTCCAAGTTTTCAGCATGAGAAGTAGTTTAATATGCATCAAATAATGAGCTTTTGTATGTTCATATCGTGGGATATACTCTTTGCTGTACTACATACACTTCAGAAAATGCTCAAATATGCAAAAAAAAAAAAATGCACTTTGAACAAGCAACTTTTTAAAATATATGATGATGTTCCTATTATTATGACATTAAACCTACTTCAAGTTTAACCTATATAAGTATCAAAATACTGTATATGAAAGCTTGAAACTTTCAATTCCAAATCATTGAATAAGATAATATTCCCTTGGTACTTGTTAGTTATTTTAAATGAAAAAAAAAACCTGTAAAGGTCATTATGAGAAATAACTTCAAGCTTTGGATACAAAGGGCACGATGTGCAAATTCACATAGTCAAAATTTTCATGCAAGTTATGTTTACCTCTTTGATGTTGAAGATCAAGTCCCGCTGAATGTCCTCGATTCATCACAAGATGCGCCAACAAAGTAATGTCTTGTACCATGTACGGTGTCCAGAGTCTGTACAACAGTCTTAAGATCTCCGGTCATCTACAAAAGACAAAGAAAAGAGAGAATGCACAAAGGCATCCACACGTAAGAAACGTTGCCACACTACGATCGCTACAACTCATATTACCAATGATTATTCATACCCAAACAGTGTCACTTGATCAGGCACTTTACTTGCGACCAAACCATGTGACTTTCATTCATGGGACATCTATTAATACGTAGGAAATTAGTCGCGAGGGCTCCTTGGAATGCCAAACCACCCAGCAGGAAAGGCTGATGAAGGGAACGGTGACAGGAACGGCTATAATTAGAAATCTACGCCCCTCTTGGGATTCAGAGCACAGTGGCAGCATCAGCAAAACTAACGAGAACACAAAAATATGAAGAAAATTAGAATACAGGTTTATGGGCTTGTTTTTCCAATTATCACATATAAAAACAAACTAATCAAAGAGTAATTAAAATTATTTAATTTGTGTTGTTTAAACCAGGCAATTCATTTCAAGGTCAAACATATAATTCACATGAACTTTTAATGTATTCTTTACACCTACATTCCACAGGTACATGTATCACTTTCAAAACAGGATAAACCAATCAAAAACACTTCAGTAAGATACAAATTTAGTATGCATTCTTCATTCTTACTACATACACAGATCACAAATTTTACTACACTTTCCAGTGTTTTGAGCTATACGCAGTGGAAGTTTCAAGTTGTGCATCCATACCATATCCAGTAACAACCTTTTCTTTCAGTTATACTGCTCGAGTGCTCGTTGCGCTAGTCATGCCCATGTTAACACGTGACCCAGCCATCATCAAGTCGGTCACGTGTGCCCTAACAGCAAGTCAGCAACAAGCATTTACATGGAAACTGTTCATTTACCCCATATCCCCTATCTAGCTGTTTAACCCGTTGCTTACGGGAACCGGATGACCCCTGTACAAAGTCTATGGGGATTTGCGGAATCTCGTAGTCAACGGGTTAACTGGTCAACTTCACACCCTACCATAGGTGGCACTGTTTCTTTAATCTTTAACTTAGCAAACATCTCGAAACAGCTGCAAAAGCAAACAATACGTTGTGATCTCATGGGGTATTGGAACATTTATTTTAATTGATAAGGAGATACCTACACATGGGTGATGTCTGGTTCTAGTACAGTGTAATGTACATGTATGTAACAAT
>JZLH01S0202984.1:38609-49652 GCA_001188425.1 Eucidaris tribuloides
TTGCGTAGTCATGCCACATGTTAACACGTGACCCAAGCCATCATCAAGATCGGCGTCACCGTTGCCCCCTAACAGCAGTCGAGCAACAAGTATTTACATGGAAACTGTTCATTTACCCCACATCCCCTATCTAGCTGATTTAATTTAACGGTCAACTTCACACCCTACAATAGTGGCACTGTTTCTTTAATCTTTAACTTCAGCAAAATCTCGAAACAGCCTGCCAAAAGCAAACAATATGTTTGTGATCTCATAGGTACTGGCAACTTTATTTAATTGATAAGAATTTTTACCAACACATGGGTGATGCTCTGCGTTCTACAGTACAGTGTAATGCTCATGTGAGTGTAACAATGTCACAGATCAAGATTTTTTTCCCCCTTTCTTTATCCCACTGCCATCTGCCCGGTCCATTAGTGACTGCTTCAGATTCTCTAGTTGAACGTGACCATTTCAGGTGACCAGATTGTCAGAAAATGAAATACAAACGAAGCCATAGTGCAAGGCCAAGCGGATCGACGAGCCACTGTAAGAACCTCTTCATTAGGATTTGGGGGTGCAAATTCATTTAGCACACTTTAAACATGTTAGGCCTTAACATCCATTTGCATTGATTTATTGGAGAAGTTTAATCCATCTTATTTAAGTCTTTACTTCATTCATTTGGTTATATGATAATTTTTTTTTCACTTTTTATGTTATTTTGTTCCATAATCTGAAATAATCCTGGGAAGGGTTGGTCAGGATGCCGGGAAAAAGAAGCAAAATACGGGACGATCCCGGGAAATATGGGACATCTCGCCACCCTGGACCATTTTTACATGGCAGCAAAAACAAAATTTTAAATGTGATTGCAATTGTCGATCACTCAAATAACATAGATTTACCTGAGTGATTAAAGCAAACTACATATAGAATCACGATTGCAAAACATGATTTTGGAGGCTGAGCTCATGTGACTTTTCATTGATTTCTGCTGGAATACTGCATGCTCTAGGCCTAGGGCACATGTACAAGCGTGTCACAACCCTGTGATCCATCCTGTACATGGTTGATTGACAAGTTAACAGCACACCCGGAAACACGGCCATGGCTCTTCACTAGAGTTTTTAATTCAAATTGCCTCGTCAGCAAAAACTTTTTTCTCATGTGTACACCCTAATTACAGTGATTACAGTTGTGTTTGTATTTTTTGTAATCATGATTTGGCTGCCATGGGAGATGGCCTACATCATTTTGTTGCAATTAATAGGTATGCCTCCAAATTCTTCCAACAATTTGTTTTCATTGACACTAATGACCTCACACAGTCTTTTCATTTATGTTTTGTACCTAATGTAACTTATGGCATTTAATCTTAATTCTTAAAAGTCTTGAATTTGACTATTTGGAGTTTGGCAAACGTGTGACAAAGTCTTGTCAGTGTCATGCAACATTCACCATGAGAGCTAAAATTAGGAGTTAACTTCAAATAATTCTGAATGTTAACTGTTAAGTTTTCACTATGAATAACTGAAATGCACATTTGAAAATATTCACATAGAATTTGTGCAATATATGGAGAATTTTATCACCATGTCCACTAAACACTTCATTGATTAATTTCAGTTTTTGACAAGTGAATTCAATTACGTGGTGCGTAATATACATGTATGTCCCTGCCAAAAGTGTAGATCTGTAGAATGGCATGAATGTTGAAGTTACACTGTAGTAGTTTTTTTTTATTTTGAATAAATTTACATAAATTTGCATAATTAATGAATTTCCCAATTCTGTGTATAAGTTGGGAAGCCCCCACCAAGCCCTGTCAGATAAACCAAACAGAATCGAAATCCGCTGTGAACTGTAGAAGAAGCATTTTAAGTGTTTTTAAAAAAAAGAAATTTACAGAAATTTGCATAATTAATGAATTTCAGAATTTGGAAGCCCCTACCACCAAGCCCTAGATCAGATAAACCAAAAAGAATCAAAATCTGCTGTGAAATGTAGGAGAAGTAGCATTTTTTTTCATTTTGAGCACACACAGACACACAGACACACACACACACATGCACACACATGTACAGAGCCCATTTCATAGTCCCCTTGCAAATTTCGTTCGGCAGGGAGAAATATGATTAAAATAATAAACTAAGACCAGTCCTGTTTTCAAACAAATATTCAGTCCAGTATTGGAAAATATTGCTTTTTAGAGATGTTCTTTTAGTTTGTTTAGTTTTTGTTTTTAAATCATGTCTCACATCATCAAAAAGTTTTATGCATTCTATGGGTTACAACCTAAAAAAACGTTAGTGTAAATTTCATCATTTAAAATATGTTTTTCCATTTATTAGCTCTTTACATGTATTTTTCACATTTTAATTAAAGTGACCTTTGACCTCAGTCAGTGATTCTTATTCAATTAGAATAATTGTTTACTAAATGAGCACACTTCTTTCATGCATTGATGGACCTGCCACTGCCAGGAAGGCCTTGGATTGAGTAAGAGGATCAGGAGAGATTAGTGAACTGTGGATCCCCTACTCATTGTTTCCAATGTACATGTTGCTCTGTGCAAATTGGCATACTCAGCAAGGAAAGGCCTGAAGCGGAAAATGAGAAGAAAATGGCATAGACTGGCCTGAAAACCTTATATCTCTCACTGCACACTGCAATATGTACACAGACCAGAGCATCTTGGGTAACAAAACTCAATTTCATTCTTCACAAAAACATTTAAAAATGTGTGATTGGTATTAAAGGGTAGTGATGTGATTGGAAGAAATAAAAAATGCATCTAGAACCAAACTGGTTGAAAGATATAACAAAGATACACCAGCTAGAGTGGATCTCCTGGCTGGAATGATTTTAATCTTTAATTTGTTTACTGACGGAAAATCAAGCATGAACATACCAACACTTTATTTCTCTCGAGCCCCAAGAAATAAATTGATTCCATAGAAAGCTATACAACAAATTTGTCTGTCACAAGGCCTACTGATGGAATTCATTTCAAAATAGGTGCGTCTACATTACAAAACTTCGCGAAGTTAAATTTCGCGAAGTTTTATGAAACTTCGCGAAAATTCATTCGTGCATCCACACTAGCCCCAAACTTCCTGATCTTTTCCAGCAGGACTAACTTCCCGAAAATTAAGTCGTTAATGAGCATGTGCGGTAGAAGGTAAACAATGCGGTCTTGATGTATAGAGCGCGCGAAAATAAGATTATGCAACCAGCTAGCTGCATGCATGAACTTCAACTTTGCAAATACATGATGGATGGCATTGTTATTGACCAAACATTACATGTTGTAATGGTTAGACGACGCTTGATTTGGCAGAAAATGCCATTCACTTCAAACTTTTACTAAGAATATCTGAACTTAGAAGTTAGAAGACAAAGAATTAGGCTCTTATGTTATGATTCGCCGTCGACAAGGGAAATCGCTGCACTAAACCTCACGTCACGGAGCTTAGTCTATATTTGTTAAACATTGGGAAGTTTTCCTGCAATTCCCAATAAAAATCACATTCGTTCACAAATTCAGACGCAATTCATTATTTACATGTAATGCACATACTAGGCAGAGCGACTACAGCTGCTGCTGACATCACAGCCCGCGTTTCAGACCGGAAATGGTCAATGGATACTACACCCACGAAACTTCGCGAAGTTTGCGTCCACACTGCAAATGTCGCGCGACATTTCGGCGTGTCCGAGAAAAATCCTACCCCATGAGCAGGATTTTTCGCGGGAAGTTTCGCAGGTATAATTTCGCGAAGTTTGCATCTACACTGCAAATTATCAAGGAAGTTAATTATCGGGAAGTTAAACTTCGCGAAGTTTCGGTAGGTGTAGACGCACCTATTGAGTCAACTTTTGACTTCAAAATTTTCACAAGAATCCTTGCATTGTTCACTTGATTCTAGGATAGTTTTACCCAAAAGTTGAGGACTACCCCAATCACACCCCACTATCAACTACTGGGCAGTATTTGTACAGGGTTCCCAGCATTTCAAGAAAACAAAATTCCCTTATTTTTCCCCTGATTTTTCCCTGATGAAGTCTCAAAATTCCATGATCATTATTTCAACTCATTGCCAGTTTCACATGTTTTCCAATCCAATGGATGTTGTTTTGATATGCAACAAAATATAACAGAGTCTGACTGACTACTATCGATTTTTGGGCCAATCAAAATTCCCTGACTTTTCCCTGTTTTGAGGCATTTTTTTTCAAATTCCCTGACTTTTCACTGACTGGAAAAAAGTAAATAATTTTCCCTGATTTCCCTGATGGGCTGGGAACCCTGCTGTAGTCCTTTGTAGGGCCTTTACATGTATGGTATAGGTCGACCCCCCCCCCCCCTACATTAAGATAGAGCATCAAGACTCCATCACCATTCTTGCTTCTTGTTTTCTTTGACTTGAACTGGACCCCAAATTGTACAAACTTGTTAACAACTAGAGCAATTCGGCTCCGTGTAGTAGATGGGTATGCCTCCGCTCACTATCTACATGTAGCATTGTAGCTCATATAGTAGACATGATCAAAATCCACTTTTATGCTTCGCGTTCTTAATAAAGCAGGCTATTTAGGGACCTATGACCTTGGATAAATCCAACACCAAATTCAAAATAGCATTCCCAACTGAAGTTATAGAACATGTACACTGTACATCATGTCTTTACAGAACAAAATTCATGACCTACTTAATGGCCTGGCTTGACCTTTGATTCATGGGTATATGAAATTATGTCATTTGTTTTCAGACCCAGTCACCAAACAGATAATACTGGTCATTCCTACATGATGTCACAGATCGAAAATTGCACAGTTTATTGAACTTTGACCCCTGACCTTGTCCTTTGACCCTGTTGACTAAAACCAAATAATTGCCTTTTGTTTTTACATCTTTTGCCAAATCATATCAATGAGCATTCCCAACTGAAGTTATACTTCAGAAAATGGTATTCTGCAGCAAAGTTCATTGACCTTTGACCCTTGACCTTCAACTTTGACCCTTTTGAATCTAAAAAAGATATTTGCCTTATGTGTTTGCACCTAATCACCAAATTATATTACAAATTAGCATTCCCAACTGGAGTTCATAGACCTTTTACCATCTATCTGTATGATGCCCATTGACTCAACTAAATTATTTGCCCTATGTATGTGTTCGCACACAATCACCACATTTAATTACAAAAGAACATTCCTTAGTCCTAACTGGAGTTATAAGCATAATATAATTTTGAGACAAAGTTCATTGACCCTGATGTTGACATATGACCCCTTCGAGTCTACCAAATTACAGTGGTCTCCACTAACGGGGTAGGCATTTGCAAGGCATTTTTTACCCATTTGACAAGAGTACCCTATTAAAGGGACTGAATCGTGGCCATCGACCGGCCTGATGAGAAAAAAAACTCAGGGCCGTCACCATGTTCGTTAGCTCTGTTTCGAGTTACATACTGTATACGCGGTGGAGTGTTTATTTCGTTGCAGTACTCAGCGGACCGCGATGGACGCGTACGCTGGTACGAAAGAGCCCGAATAGTCAATTCGGCACGTTTCGGTAAATTTGGTAGGACCTCCACTCAGTTTGCTGCTTCTCATTGGCTATTTACACGATCTGCCAGTGCCAGAGATGCCAACCTTCAGTACTCTAAAATCGTACTAAAGTTGCCTAAAAATCGTATTTTACTAAGAAAAGTCGTATTTTGTAATAGACTACATAATTGTTGCAAGTCAGACCCAGAACATGATGCAGAAATGTGTTTCCAAACTACTCACCTCAAAATCAATGGCAAAATTGCTCCTTCTCTTCAGTCTTTGACTTTAAAAATACTCAATTTTTTCCTTCTTCAGTGTTCAAACTATTCCTCATTATGTCTTTTTTCTTGCTATTCTTGGTTTGTACAATACGATTCAGGGGCCAACTTGACTGTAACTTCCGACTTGCACTCCCGTTGACAAGAACCACACACACACTAACACCAATATGAATGGGACTGGAGAGCTTTGCACACACTAACTCTATGGACTGTATCACTAACAAAGACTTCCTAATATGGAAAGCCAATGGGACAAAAACAGGATAATGACAGAAAGTCAGGAAATCATATTTTTGATGGCCAAAATCGTACTGCCGTATTTTGGGTGAAAAAACGTAAAAATACGGCAAAAACGTAACGGTTGGCATCTCAGCAGTGCGCTGCTGCGTGCATCGAACTGGTTTCGCAACACATCAACACCCACGCGTGCATACCTTTAAATGGAATAAATTTCAATAAGAAACACTGTATAAAAAAATGTTTTGCCAAATTTTACCCATTTAATAGGAGGGGACTCAGTACATTATGTTAAACATGTAGAATAAAAAATTATTAATTAAAAGTGTCCCTTTGTTTCATATTCCGCTTGTTAAAGGGAACATAACATGTCACGAGCCATTCAGAGTCTGCATAGCAGACTAGTTCACTTGTGCACTCAGCCTGAGCCACATAACAACCACTCGTCTGTTATGAATACATTTTCAACACCAAACATGCAATATGCATACATTAGTTGTTGCTATATGTCTGGCAAGCCTCGGAAAGCTGTCAGGTTGCTCAAAGCAACCTTTGTCAAACAGAAAAGTATGCATAAAATGTTCAATCACTATGAAATAGTGTACTATTATAGTGTACTATGGAGGTCAAAAACATTGCATAATCTAGAACTGAGACTGAATATGCCCAGTAAGTACACTGCAACATATGTCAAGGTTCAAGGTTCTACCAACATTTGACTGTCAAAATACCAAAAATATGAACTTTACGTTTTCATAAGGAAAGACCAAAATTTTGTGATTAAATCATTTCTGAAGTTGGAAATGCAAAATATGCTTTCATTTTTTAGATATTTTAGAATTCTGTTGGTGTGTGTATTTTGCAATGTAGCTAATGGTCATATGTAGTCTCAGTTCCAGACCAGGCAATTTTTTGACCTGCAAATTACACCCACTGTCCGACTTTTTTTAACTCCAGAGACACTCACTCAGCCTCAAATAAAGACTCTAGTATTGCTGAAAGCAGTTGACTGAAGATAAAAGTTTTCTTATCAATATGAAGATGGGTAAATCTAAATGTCTGGAAACCAGACTTGGGCATATTTACCTTTAGACTAGTTTCATAGTAAATGCAAATTGTATGCATACTATTCTGTCTGACAAAGAATGCTCTTCCTGGAGGCTTGCCACACCTTGCTACAACTAATGTATGCATGCACATTGCATTTTTGGTATTGAAATTGTATTCATACGAACAGGTGAAAAAATACCTCTTCACTAGGTTTCTGAAGAGAAAACATCCATCTAAATTTGAATATATAATGCAAATGATCTATTGCATATTCATTTTAGGGTAGCTTCTTTTTGCATTTTTTCTCCTGTTTATTTGTTAGTAAAATACAATTATAGTGAGCTTATAGCTTATTAAATTCTGCATGAAAGGAGGGGAAATTCAGCCTTCTAATCCCTCCCTAATAGTGGTTCAAAAGAGGCACTACTCTGAAAAGGGGCCTTTTTTTTTTTGGAGTATCATTTGTCACAGCACAGGGTAATTTCCAGGGGTTACACCACATGTAAAGTATGCAGTAAATTATAGCAAATGCAGTCTCACTGGAAATATTATAATATGAGCTTTCAAAAATAACCACAAAAAATAATATATTCTTATTTTGTGAATTCTACAAGCATTTCAATGTTGGTGAAAAATTTTGTCATGCCAAAATGGCCACTAATCTGATTTTTTTTTTCAAAATATGTGAAAGATACAGAGTTCTGAGTTTCAAAAGCTGAAAATACATTTATTCTTACCATAGAACAGACATATATTCATGTTTTAAAATGCATTTTCCCCCTTAAATATTTTTTACACACTTTTGTCATATAAACAGACAAACAATTGACATGTGTAAAAAAAGAAAAAGAAAACGAACGCATATTTACATTTCTGCAGCACAAAATTTCAGTCTAAAAAAAATTTTTTGTTTGAAAACATAAAGTTCATAGTTTTCAAAAAAGATAAGCAAGAAAGAGAAACCTGTGGAGAAATTGTGGAGGTTAATGAAAATTTAAAAGAGGTTTCTAACAGTCTTTTCATGATTTTTTTTTAGTTTGTCAGTTACCAGGACAACAATCAAATAACAAAATAAATCAAGTATTATGTCAATGTTTTTAATTTGTTGAAATTAGATAACCTTTTCTGTTCATTTGTTAAAGACTTTAAAAGCTTGGTAAAGTTATGTAAAAGTGGTCAAAGTTAAGTATAGTTTTAATTAGGTTTACAAGGAAATGATTTGGTTTCCATGGCAACACCATTAACTTATTTCCCTTTCAAATGTCTGATATATGAAAAAGAAATAAATGGAATCATGAAACCAACTATAACAAATGTTTTGTGATGTTATTGCATTTTGTAACAGTTTGTTAATATCAAATTTTTTGGGAACCCCAAAACAAAAAGGCATAACTGACAATTTGAACGAAAAATGTGGGATTTTCCCCAGTAGGGGAGCAAAGGCAAAAAAGGAGACATCCCCTTATCAGGGGAAGTCACCTATTAGGGGACAAAATTTTGCCAAAATTTGGCCAAATTTTCAGGGGACATTTTGTCCAGTAGCCGAAATTTGGCCAAATTTTGTCCCCTTTATATACAGGGCTCCACACAAACATTTTTTCCTACTTGCCCTTTGGGCAAGTGAAATTATCACTTTCAGATTTTTACTTGCCGGAATGAAATAATTACTTGCCCGAAAATAAAAGATAATCAAAAACATTAAGAATTATTCCCCCTAATTTTAACCAATAAAGCTGTTTTATAGCATAGGATGTTTGTCACTTTAATTCTGGGCTGGGGTTGCTAAAGGTGTGATTTATGAATTTAAAGAGTTATACAAAGTACAAAATAATGTCACACTAGTAAGTTACTAAACACAAAGTTTTAGACATATATTTTTTTTTTTTGGTGAGTCTTTTGGACATGTTTTGCTCATTTCATGATAAAACTTTTACTTGCCCAATGGGGCAGGTAAATTTTAACACTATGAGTTTTTACTTGCCCGACATGAAATTTTACTTGCCCGACATGAAATTTTACTTGCCCTGGGCAAGCGGGCAAGTGCTAGTGTCGAGCCCTGTCTTATAAGGTGACTTCCCCTGATTAGGGGATGTCTCCTTTTTCGCCTTTGCTCCCCTACTGTTCACACACAAGGAGAGACAGTTTTAACTAAGTCTAAGATTACGAAGTGAATATTATTCATTATTGTTGAAAGCTAAATAACAGCTTTTGTACAATGAACCCTAACTGCACTGGGGGGGGGGGGCAGGGAGGTCCCCCTCTCGACGTTTTGCACGATATATCTGCAACTGGAAAAGCTCACGCCACGACATTTCGTCACTTTTTTTCCTTCGAATCTCCCCGCATCTTTTAAGACCATTTTCGTGACGTCCGGATACGCGGTTCTGAAGTAACGTTACATTTTGTACTTGCATGTCACCCCCAAAATCGCTCAAAAACATGATTTCATGTACAATTTCAATACGAATTGTGTTTTCAGCCAAAAATCATAAATGTGTGAATATTTTTGCAATTACTCATTCATATTGATCAATATGCTATTTATGATCGCAACACAACAGTGTCACCGACAATTTCCTCGAAAAAACAATGGAAAACAAAAGGTTGAAAAAACAAGGAAATACATAAGAAATTGAAAAAAACAATAAAATACATCTATATCATAAATTTTTGGTGGTACATTTGTTAAAAACGCTACAAAGACCAAAAATTAGGCACATGGAGCTTAATTTCAAGGCGTAGAGCAAAAAGACTGATTTTACACATAAATCACACATAAATTAGCATAATTAATCAAACGACATTATTTAAAAAAAAATAATACAATTTTGTTGAGTACGTGGCAGGCAACGTGGTGCCGATTTTCGTTGCGATTGCGCGGTTGACGGCTGAGATGATAGGGGGGGGGGGCCTCCGAGGCCCCCCCTGGCCCTGCCCACCAGTTCATGGAGCCAAATAGCCCAGTACGTACAGTACAGTAAGGGATAATTAATTTTCTTTTTCATAAAATCCATGTCTTGCATCAAACAGCCATGACAGCAGTCACTCATCGACATTCATTGATCAGACAGTCTGACAAGTGACAATCAACGACAACAACCCAAATTGCAGCCACTAAGCGATCTCAGGTGTAAATAAACAATAAACAGGCGACAGGTCATGCAGGTAGTAAAGGCACCAGTCTTCACTTTGGAAGACTCCCAAGAATCTAGATCTAACAGGGGTGGGGGCCAATCGGGCTGGCCTTGGGCTTGGCGCCCCATTTTTTAGCCAAATACGGCGCATATGCCAACATGCCGGCTTCAAAATGCAGCATTCAGCTGCAGCTGCACGCCTGCGGCTTGGGCCTGCATTCGGCGTAATCAAGAACTCGGATCGGGAGTCAGGGCGCGACGCGCCGCGACGTATGCACTCATTTCTAACCATAGTGTAACACTTATATTCGAATAAAACTAATCGAAATGTGTTCAGAACGAACTGAACTGTTCGTTTAAAACAACATACCTTTTGCTAAAAGCAGATTATTCGATTCATCGCAACAAACTGCCACACATTGTCCATTCTCTTATCGTTTTGTCTTTGCCAGATACGTCCATCGTTGTCGTCACAAATTGACAAATATGCCCAGGTCACGTGACATTCTAAAAAAATATTCGTCATCAGGAAAGTATCACGTGACTGAAATGAAGCGCAAAAATGAACTCATTATGGAACGCGATTTGCATAATTTTTTTCTCAATCTACGAAAGTAAACTGTATCGTCCATAGAAGTTCATTTCCATGCATGCAGAACATGCAGAAAAAACGACATGAATTCCGTTTCAATTTAATTCCCTCATTATTTGGTATACGTGTTTTACATGATATGTTACCTTCAGAATTTATGCGTATTTTGTTTTTGAATTCACTGCTGAGACTGACACGGCAGGCGCAACCG
>JZLH01S0202984.1:52667-65902 GCA_001188425.1 Eucidaris tribuloides
TTAAAGTGATAGGCTAACATTGTGGAGCTTCAATTGAAAAAATTGTCAAACTTTGACATCAGAGCTACATAGTAGTGTTCAAATGGACAAATAAACACCCTAGAATACAAAAGTTTGGAAAGTTACACCGCCAGTGGCAAGTTATACATGAATAAACAATAAAACTCGGGGCGAGTTTTATTAACCTAGGTGTACACACAGTAAGTCTATGGGAGGAAATGGGCAAGTGAATCTGGTCAACTTACGATTTTCACTTTTTTTAAAGCACTAAATAATCATTTTGAAATACAATTTTTTCAGGGCTTCATTTTTAGACCTCATCAAAGACACTGGTAGCATGGGGAATCATGCGGCTCAGATTTTTTTAACTGTGGTAAATGTTAGCCAATACCTTTATGGGTCATTTTGGCGGAAAATGGTACCTATTATTTAGGGTTTTTATTAAGAAAATTTGTCTTTTTTTGCATTTTAGCGATGAAATGGGCGAAAATATCTTGTGTAAATTGTAAAATTTCAAAATCATGACCCATGTTAAAGGGCCAAAAGTAGATAATTTTCAAGCATCTTCTCTAGATCCAGAAATAGTTCAGCCAAGTCATTGTATTTGTAGATACCTCTATGTGTGATGAATTATTGTTCCTCTTGACAATGCCCAGGATGGCCCCGTTTGGCCCCTGAGGGGTACAAAAGTTGGGGGGAGGGCCATATGGGAATAATTCACATTTACATCATTTTCTTTAAAACATATCAATGGATTTTAGACTAAACTTGGTGGGAATGATCCTTAGGGGGAGGTGATAAGAGTATTTCTGAAATGGTACACAAGACCCCCCTGGGGGTCCAGGGGGCAGGGCCCTTAAGGGCTAAAACTAGGTAACTTTCTAACCACAAGCCCATTTGTAACCAAACTTGGATGGTAGATGCCTAACAGGGACCTCAATGTTATTTTGGGGTCACATATTGAGGTAAGGTCAAAGTATGTATCATAAGGCATCAATGAACTGTTAAGATTTTGGAGTTGAAAGGTAAAAGGTCACGAGGCCTTATACATGTCTGATTTGGGCTCATTACCACAAATTAAGTACAGCTGGTAGGATTTTGATGTAACTTGGGTGAGGTATGTATCATAAGGCAACAATAAACTGATGAGATTTTAGAGTTCAAAGGTCAAAGGTCATGAGGCCCCATACCTATTGTCTTTTACGCGATAACTTAAGAATGACTGGTCGGATTTTAATGTAACTTGGGTGAAGTATGTATTATAAGGCAGGGCTCGACACTAGCACTTGCCCGCTTGCCCGGGGCAAGTAAAATTTCATGTCGGGCAGGTAAAAATTCAAAATGTCAAAATTTACTTGCCCTTATGGGCAAGTAAAATTTTGATCATGAAATGAGCAAAACGTTTCCAGAAGTCTTAAACAAACAAAATTTGTCTACAATTTTGTGTTCAGTTATTATTATTTTGTTCATTGTGCTTAATTTAATGACTCTTTAAATTTATAGATCACACCTTATCTCAGAACTTAAAGAACAAACCTCCAATGCTATAAAAGGGCCTTTATTGAATAAAATTAGTGAGAAATCATTTTCAATGTCTTTTATTATGATTTATTTTCGGGCAAGTGAATTTTTCATTCGGGCAAGTAAAAATCCGAAAGTGATAATTTCACTTGCCCAAAGGGCTAGTAGGAAAAAAAGTTAGTGTGGAGCCCTGTATAAGGCATCAATGAACTGATTAGATTTTGGAGTTGAAAGGTCAAAGGTCAAAGGTCACGAGGCCTAATTCATGTCTTATTTGAGCTCGTTACCACAATAAATTGAGAACAGCTGGTGGGATTTTGATGTAACTTTGGTGAGGTATGTATCATAAGGCAACAATGAACTGATGAGATTTTAGAGTTGAAAGGTCAAAGGTCACGAGGCCTCATACCTTTTGTCTATTATTCGATAACTTAAAGGCAAGGTTCACCCTGACATCCAGTTGGTTTTAATCAACGCAGTACAATGAGAGAAACATATTAATGAAAGTTTGGCGAAAATCCACCAAAGAATAACAGTTATGAGGTTTCAAAGTTTTAAATTTGTGGCGTCACATGCGAGCAGCTCCCCATATGTCATGTGATATAAATTCCATAAAAGTGCCGTTTTCTCAGAAATTTGAAAATGATTTTACCTTTACATTCAATATATTATCAAAAACATTATTTCACACATGGTTCTTTGAAAAAACCCCATTCAATTATCATGAACTATAAGAAATAACAATTTATGGAATTTATATTACATGACATATGGAGACCTGCTCGCATGTGACGTCACAATTTAAAACTTTGAAACCTCATAACTCTGTTATTCTTTGGTGGATTTTCGCCAAACTTTCATCAATATGTTTCTCTCATCGTTCTGCTTTTATTAAAACCAACTTGATGTCCGGGTGAACCTTGCCTTTAAGAATGGCTTATCGGATTTTGATGAAACTTAGGTACAGTAGGTATTGTAAGGCACCAATGAATTGATGAGATTTTGGAGGTGATGGGTCAAAGGTCAAAGGTCACAAGGCTTCCTACATGTCTGATTTGGGTTTATCACCATAATAACTCGAGTGGTTTATCGGATATCAATGTAACTTGGTTCAAGTATTCAGTATGAAGCACAGATTAAATGATTTTATTGCGGAGTGGAGAGGTCACAAGGGCTTATGGGCAAGTCCAAGATAATACCTCAGATGTCAAAATTTCATCTTGATTTAATGAAAACATATTCATTGGGAAGCTCAAGAGTTAAAGTTTTAGATTCTGTACAATGCAACATCATATTATGCAAATTTGTGCAAATTCTAAGGGGTTGATTTGCATAAATGTAAAACTTGGCATTACGTATGGGACAATTTAAAAAATTGATATTAAATAACTGAGAGACATGTAATATTTAATTCATATATGGACATGAACCCTTCATCATCTTGTTTAATTGTGCTAAGAAAGTTGAGCATTAATTAATTAAATATGCAAATTAGGTGCTGTTCAAGCATGAAATGTCCCATATGTAACAAATTGAGGACTTTTTTTAAGTTTTCTCCTAGAATTGAAGACTTAATTTGATGAAACTCTGGGATGTTCTAATTTATTCATTTTGAAAGTAAAATGCCCTATTAAGCTGTGAAAATTTAATTAGACTTTTATTTTTTAAGCCAATTAAAAACTGTTTCGTATGGGACATTTTAACACAAAGTGAATGGACAAACCAAAAACTTCGTAAATTGACTCTATCTCAAATTATGCTGCATTTAGTGCCTTAGTGGTTTGATTGGCTATGCGTCATGAAGAAATAATGGAGATCCTCATTTCTACCCCAAATTTTACTCTTCAACACTGCCCTCTAGGAGAATATGCAATCATACATGAAATGCTACATGTGGGACTACACTGAGGAATACTGAATAGGTGTTACAAATTTTTGTCCCCTCTTTGCACAAATTTAAGTAAAATTTAATTTTTGTCACATTTATGGGCGGTGTTTACCTGTACTACCATCTCATCCATATGGCCATGCGTCATGAAGTGGGGCCTGTTTGCGTTTCATTGGCAAATTTTGAGTGTCGCGCGACATTCTGGACTTATAACTTTTAAACTACCGGTATACATGCAAACATAGTAAAAGTATATATTTTCTGAAAGGAAATAGTCTCATCTTTCCAATTATGGTCACTAAATTGAAGTGGGGGTAGGCCTAAAGAAAATATGAATCAAAATATTCAAAAAAGTGGGGTTAAAAAGTAGGGTCATTTCAAAGTGACCTCACATCTACATCAAAGCACCTACCCCCCAATCAAGCACATTTTTGTAAAGTACAGATAATTTCCAATCCAACAAGATCAAACTCACAGGGATACCCCTAGTAGAACTATTTTTATGACTTTGGGAGCAACGGATTTTAGAATTTGCATGAAAAATCTGTAAATATTACATAAATTCACAGACAGAAAGCAAAAAGTCCACTTGGAGGCCTTATTACTGTATCTCTTAAACCACAATGAAGTATTCTTAATGCAGAACCAATATCTATTCATAAATAGTAAAAATTTTTATGGTAACACTTGCTAAAACGTTTCTTTCTGAGTTGTATGTTTGGCTTACCGTGTCCTATTTGATACACTATCCAAACTTGTGAAGTAATTAGTTAATTGAGTGTAATTTCTTAAATTTAGTTGCTATAGAAATAATTAGGGTTTCATTTTAAAGAGTGTTGAATGAGCTTTAATTACGAGTCAATGATATATTGATTGTTAAGACCAAATAAACCTTGGATGTACGTTCTCCCATAGACTTAACATAGTAACATGTCCCAATGCAATCTCTATGGCCGAAGTTGCACCACCCCCACCACCTTGTACTTAATTAATCATAATTTTTTTAATTGACCTCTTATAAAATAAATCTTGGAATCACTTGAAAGAGTAATAAATAAGCTTCAGTTTGATATATAGTTCAGACACATTGGTGATTGTTAAGATACAGAAAAAACAAAATGAACCATGGCCATATAATCTCCCATAGACTTAACATGGAACCGTCTCCCAATCTCCGTCTCCCAATTTGCTCCACCCCCCACCATCGTGTACTTAATCACCCATAATTTTATTAAGTGAAGTCCGATGAAATAAAACTTGGTGTCATTTTAAAGCTTAATAAATTTGCTTTAAAATGAGTGGTAACTTGGAAGAATTAAATCACATTTAGGTACTCAAACCATTACATTTACAAACATGTCAAATTTCACTAAAATATGAAACGGCTCCACCCTAGAGCAGGCCCCAATTCACGATGCATGGCCATATAAGAAACCTCAAAACCAATTTTGGATCAATACAGAGAGGTTTGAATGACACCTTTTCCTCAAAAGAATACCATAGCCGTAAAATGGGTCATATGACCCCATATTGATGAAAATAGACACAATTTTTTACTTGATAACTTTAAAGTATACCTGGATAAGTGGTTGTTGGTGTAATTTCTTCAATTAATTTTATGAACCATAAAAATTTGTCCAAAGACCCTTTAATATTGATATCTCCACATTATATCAATAGGGGACAAAATGTCCCATACGTAACATGTCTTTTCCGACGTTAAGTAGTACCTGTATGAAAAGCTCTTTTCTGTGTGAAATGAAACTTTGCCGAAATAATCTTGAATACTGCACCTTTCACCACACAGAATTTAAAGTTGTTCAGTTAAATACTTTCAGAGAGTTTTTAACTCAATTTTTTTTGGAAAAAACATCATTTTTTGTGGTCCCATACATAACACGATACATTTTCTTAAGTAAGATATTATTGCCAAGGTCAAATGTCACCATCCTTCATATGATTATTCTTCTCCCAGATACCATACATAAAAATGATAAACCAAAAGAATTCAAGCAACTTAACTTTATATTTTAGACGGTTAAAGTCTCTGAATGTCCCATACGTAACGCGCGCGATATCTTGGACTTGCCCTTATACAAACCTCATATGGTCTCATTACCAAGGTAACTTACAAATTTCCGATCAAATGGGGTACATGCATGCATAAGGCTTTTCAATCAAATTGGGTGGTATGCAGAGGCATACCCATCGACTGCGTGCAGTCGAACTGCTCTAGTTTTTTTTTTTATAAAAATGGATGTTACATTTTGACTTGGGGAAAATCAGCTAAATGGCAAGGGGATGCAAATTTCAACTGGTTCATGTGGCTCAGTTGGTGCCCAGATATCAGCCTCGAAGGACCAAAACTATGTATAATTGATGTTTTCTCTATGGGCACCACAGAGAGTTTGCGAAATGTCAGGTGAGCGTCGTGGCCCCTGGGGCTCTTGTTTTAATTTTAAGTAATATTCCTTTTTTCCCCATTGTAGGCCTGAACGTCTTTTTATTCACCATGGCTACTAATGATCTGGAAGATGTGCACCTTTGTCTTCGATGTAATACTCAGGTGGAGGGATTGTTGAATTACGTACAGCACCGGCAAACAAACTGTGTTTCACCCCAGTCTGAAGTACAACAAACTGGTATGCTTTATATGGATATAAGATTTCTAAGGTGTTACATTCTGTCTGTTAACAGACACAGACAAACATCAGATTTTGGTGCACAGAGCTCAAAAAGTTATTGGATGATGTGGGGATTATATTACTCCTAGCAAAATCTAAGGAACAAGAGATGGATTTTCACACAACTTAGGCAGAAAAACTGATTACTTTCCAGAGATTTGTTACGGTATACGTATCATATGTACATGTTATAAATAATTCATGTAGATTTAAGTCAGTGGTTAGAAGTTTTGTAAAGTAAGGCATCAGTAAATGTAACGATGAAATCATTGGTATGTGTTGAGCGTTGAGCCCAGAATTGATGGGCGGGGGTTAAGTACAGCTGCTGACGATATAGCAACCAGATTTCACTTGCTACATAGAATGGTATCAGTAAGGGACATTAGGCGCAAGTTTGATAATAAATGGTTGGAAATAGATCAAGTTAATCAAGTTACAGCATTTGTTTCTATTTTCAGCTCAGAAATGACCAAATGGTAGATGTTTTCTTCAGTTATATGTTTTTCCGAAGAAAATAGCTGGAAACTAATCGTGTGAATCAAATCGGCTTGAATGGAGCATGGATAAAATGTCGATGAGAATATTTCAGAAAATAATATTCTAATAACATTTTTTATCCTCAATTTTCAGAAGCTGATACTAAAGGTGACATAAATGAAACTGATGGCGATACAGGTCTTGTTCAGGATCATGTGCAGGTGAAGGAAGAAATTCTGGCAGGTAACCATACAGCCACTGATGAAAGGAGTGAAGAGAGCAGCTCGGGTACGTTACGCTCATCTAAAAGAGGCCGAAAGAGGAAAGCCCCACCTAGTGGCCAACTATCACCCACACCCAAAACTCCAGATACATCCAAAAATCATGGGAACCAGGAAAGCACAGAAAGTCCTGGAAAGTCCCCTGAACCCAACGTCCGTAGGTCAGGTCGACAAGGGATAAGAATATCTTACACTGATCTTCTGTCGGGGGTGGACAGGAGTGAGTTGGATAAAAATGTAACTGTAAAAAGTGAGAGACAGAGAGGTGGTGTTGATACCCAAAATACACATGCTTCTCCGAAATATGGCAATAGAAAAATGCAAAGAAAAAGTTCTGGGGGAGATTGTGGTGCTTTGGACAAAGAAAAATGTCTCCCATCACCTAAAAAAGAAACCATGAATACCAGAGGAAGACCTGCAAAGGGTATAACTTCTGCCAAGAGTCACAAGTCTCCCAAACGAAAGTCTGTGAGGGCTGGAAAGAAATTTTCAAAAGGTGAAGATAAGAAAAAGGAGGAATTTTTATGTGATGTGTGCAACTTTTCTTGTTTTTGCCAAAGTGCGATGGATAAGCACTGTGCGACAAATAAGCATTTACGAAATGTAAAAAGGGTGAGAGAAGAATTGTTTCAACTGTGTTGTAGTGCATGTGGTGCAGAATTCACATCTCAAGAGGAACTCGAAGAACATGGCGATTGCTCTTCACAGGAATGGTTGACATGTTCTGATTGCAATTATACTGCCAAGGGAGAAGGATTGATGGAAAGGCATATGCGTTCTATTAGCCATGCTCAGAAGACGAATGTTGAATTGTTTTCCTGCGACAGATGTCATCGGAAATATAAAGATAAAGAAGCACTTGAACTTCACCAAAAATCACACGATATACCACAGTGCCCTGAGTGTAAATCCCATTTTGACACTGTGGAATTGTTAGATGAGCATATGGCTGCAGAAAATCACAAGAAGAAGTCACATCAGTGCCCTGTGTGTGAGAAAAGCTTTTCTTCAAAAGGCAACTTGAAGGTTCACCAGCGGATTCATGAAGGAGACCGTCGATATAAGTGTGAGCTGTGCAAGTTCTCTGCCAACCAGACGGTGGACTTACAGAGACACATGCTGCGACATCAGGGAATCAAGCTCTTCAAATGCACCCTCTGTTCGTTTGAAACTGTAACAAAGTATGCCGTCGACCGTCACATGAGAACACACACGCATCGTACACGGGATCACCACTGCGATGAATGCAATAATAGCTTTTACGATGAAACACTTTTGAAACAGCACAAGTATCAAGTACACAATTCCGAGCGTAGGTTCCCTTGTGACTTCGAAGGATGCACCTTTGCATTCAAGTACCAGTCGTCTCTCATATCTCACAGACGCATGCACACACAAGAGAAACCATACCTTTGTGCGGAGTGTGGGTTCGCAACAGCTACGAAGCATAGTCTCACCAAGCACATCCGACTGCACACTGGTGAAAAGCCCTTTCAATGTGACTTTCCAAATTGCACGTACGCTTCACGGTTGTCGACACATCTAACCAGACACAAGCGGCTGCACACCGGGGCCAAACCCTACAAATGTCCATTCTGCCCTTACGCCTGTAATGCCCAGGAGAACCTTAGGAAGCATGTGTATAACACCAAAACTCACGCAGGACTGAAATTATACAAATGCAAAAGTTGCGAGGAATTTTCCTCAAATTCGTTCCGAGATTACGTAGTCCACATCAGAAAAGAACACAGTCAAAATGAATACGTACGATTTCAGAAAGTTGCCGAAAGCGTCAAAAACGTAGATCCAGTGCCCGGAGGGAGGTACACGCAAAACATCTCTGTAGCCTTAGAAGACGGTGCCGATGGTTTTGATCCGCAAGAGATTGAGACATTTTCTGTGATCACCGTGATACCAAACAGCGATGAGGCGGGAGCTTACAAGGTGGGCACAGCCATCATGGATGAAAGAGAAGATGTGCAGAAGAAACTAGAAGAAGTCATCTTGGCCCTTGAGGAAACCAACGGTGTGATCGCATCACAATCAACAGGGGGAGATGATAGCCAGGCTGCAGAGGGAGAAGCAGGTGTATCCGTGGCTATGGAACCTGATGACCAGCAGGTTGTATCCATCACTGTCAAAGACACTGGAGAATCTGTCGTCGTCCCCGAGGTCCAAGCCGAGACGGAAATCTCGACCAGCGATGTACCTCGGATGGATTATACGGAGCAGTATGTGGTAGAGACCACCAGTCGCCTGGTGTCTGAGGAGGATATGGCCGCTGCCACCTGGCTCCAAAATATGCAGAATGTTTCCATGGAAACCATTTTGCAAGATGTTCATGCTGCAGAGGAAGGAAGAGAATAAAAGTTGTTAATGCTTAATGATCGACAATCAGTTGTCACAAAATTTTTGTAATTTCTGTATTTTGGATGTCTTCACATGAACCTTCCTTTTCCAACACCCTACATGTACTTCATTACAAGGAGGATTATGAATTAGGACATTCTTCATTTAGTGGTTTTGAAATATATCCTCGCGCATCTCGTCATTTGCTGTTTGACACTTAATTAGCCTAGGTGGAATTGAATCTTCCCATCTTCACTTGCAGAAGTTGACAAAAGTGTAAGTTGACAGTGAATGATAGAAGATGTATTTGCAATTGTCCTATTGCCCAGTACCCAGTGGTAGAGTAAAGTGTTGTGTTTGATTTTGCCAATGTGTGCCAAGGCTACGTATCTGTGATGTTTCCCCCCCACACCCCCCCTTCCCCCGGGGGGGGCAGCTTAGTATAAGTGTGTGATACGTATGTGCGCGCATAGGGTAGACCACCCATTTTCAGCCACATAATTTCCGTACCAGAATAGCATTCTCTTCAGATTTCAGATGTCACTGAAAATTTTGATTTTCGCAGTTCCAGAGACCCCAAATTTTGCTGTTTTGCTTCTAATTTTCTGAGAAGACGGACGCGGCTAAACCAAGAGCATTGCCTTTCATGCAACGGCGTGCCGGAGAATTCGCCGCGAATGCCCAGTTCCCAGAGCATAGCATTTGACAGGTTTTTCTGAAAGCCTTAGCTCCAGTTCCCAGACCCACTTTTCGCTCATGCCCTTCCAGAGCCCCGCCGATTTCGATTTCGCGGGCGGCAGCAATCTAGACACTTTGTAAGTCGAGTGCCCCCCCCGGGGTCTCCCCGCCCCGCCCCGCCAAAAAAAAAAAATAGACTTTGGTAACTTGCTCAAGATGTATCTTGGGGCTGCGTGTGTGGTTCAGTGTGTCTTGTTCACAGGAACCTACATTTGTCATAAAAAAAAAAAAATGTGCAAAATTCATAGGGTTGCTAATTGACCGCCTCCCCAACATTTAAAAATTGCAATGGTGTTCCAACTTGCAAAGCACCTTCTTCACATTTGCTCTTGCAAGGGCCAGGGTACATAATCCATTATGTCAGAATAATGAAGATCTAGTATTCTAGTATGCATCTCTTGTGTTACAGAATTGGGAGATGTTGTGTACTGCAAGCTCTGCCTTAAACATTCAAAATATAATAGAAAAGTCTTAAAGCTTCAAGAAATTCTCCAATAATGTGGTAAATACCGGTAGTGTTTCAAATAATTTGAAATCTTTATTTCCTACATAGTTCTTTAGTTAAGTCTCTTCATTTCATACCATGATGAAAAGAGAAATGATCTTCCTTTTGGGTTTGGAGATTGTAGAAATTTCACAACACTGTGTATTAACAAATTCAGGAAAAGAAAAAGTAAGTTCATAGTTCATTTGTCAGTGGTTGGTAGAGTAAATTGACATTGATGTGTAAGCCACTGGCCATCTTTTCTGTAATCATTATTTTGCTATATTGCAGATGTACAGCAATTTATTCATCTAGGGTTTTCATTAGCGCAGTGTGTAGTCAAGACCAGACCAATCCAAGACCAAGACCCAAGAACCAGACACCCAGTCCAAGATCGACAAGAAAAGGGTCTAGACCAAGACGCAGAAAGTCCGAGACCAAGAACCAGCACGTTCCCGAGACCAAAGACCAAGACGCAAAGACCAGAGTTTTAATTATGCAGCTTTGCGTTTGAGGATCTTGAACTTTCCTTACTTCGTTTAGACTGGCTTACACATTGTAGTCAGTTCTGTAATGATTTTCTAGTTTTGCGTGAATGTTACCCTCCCAAAGTTTATACCGCAAAATACCCTAACGACTTTTATAGTGCAATATGATATATTATTGCTACAATTGACACAAGGACTAAAAACAATTAAATTGAAAAAGAATAACTTTTCCAATGAGACAAATTGCCTGAGCTTACGATCAAGATAAAAACGATGCAATTTTGTTTAACTAATCTTCTTTATTTCATTCATTTGGTTTATATTATATCATTCTATGAAATTTTTTCTTACATTCATCTTTCTATCGTTTTCTTAACTCTTTTTATATTTTTTTCGAATATATAGATTTTTTTCCATTTATTTAGTCTCTTTTTTACTTTCATTCTTACCTTTTCACTTTTTTCATTTTTTTTTATGTCTATCTATCTTCTATTGATTCTTTATTACTTATCCTTTTTCTTTCTTCAGGTCTTCAAGTCTGACTTGGTTGAAAAAGTAGGAAAAAATTAGGAGGCAAAATTCTCCAAAAAACTGGGAGATAAGTAGAATTCAGTCCTGCCAAAGTAGGATAAGTATGTGTTGGAGTAGTAACGCATAGAAAAGGTCGACGGGAATGGAATCGCAAATTCTAAGATTCGGGCGGAAAAGCAGAAATCCGCGGAAACAAATTTTCCTTCACAAACATCAGGTGATGATGGTATATTATTGCAGACTGCTCAACTCAAACAAATACTAAAACCTATCGCAAAGTGTATTTTTTTTATCAAAAAGTGGGAAAATATGAAAAAACAAGATTGTTTTATGGAAAAATAATGGAAAATTAGTGATCTCACAAAAAATCAGCGAAAATAGAGGAAAAGTAGGACCAGTTGAAGGCCTGTTTCTTTCTTTGTCTTTCTTATGTCCTTTCTTCCTATTCTCATTCTTTTTTATATTTCATCGCATTCTTTACTTTCTTCTGCATTTTGTTTTCATTATTCTGTTTCTTTCCTTGCTTCTTTCTCTCCGCTTTTTCTTCATCATATCTTAGATGTCTTTTATATTTCTTGTGTTCTTCTCTTTTTCTTACTTTTGTCTACCTTTCATTGCATTCTTCTTCTGTTTTATTGCTTCTATGTGTAATTCTTCAATTTATTTTTCTTTCATTCTAGCCCTTTCCTTCTTACTTCTTTTATTTATCTATATTTTGTTAATTCTTGTTCGTTTTATTAATAAGCTTTTTCTTTCTTTCTACCTCTTTCCCATGTCTTCTCATTTCTCCTTTTCTCATTTTATCTTTCCTTTTTCTCTTCTTGGCTTATGGTTTTCTACTTTCTTTCTTTTTCTTCCTATTTTACATTCATTTTTCCTTTCCTTCTTTCTGTTATCGTTCCTTTCTCTTTCGTTCATGATCGTGATTTCTTTTTTAGCTTCCTTTATTTTTTTATTTATGTTTCCTGCTATCTTGATGTCAGTCTGCTTTTCTGTTTTTCTTTAGTTTCAATCTTCCTTTTTTATTATTTTCTTTTCTTTCAATTTGACTTATCTATTACTTTCCAATCTCTCCATTTTTCCTTTCTTTCTGTCTTTCTTTATTATTTTCTCCCTTGCCTTTTTTCTTTGTTTGTATGTTGATTCGCATGTTCTTTTCTTCATTTGTTCCTATTACTCCTGATGTTCAATTATAACATGAATGACCAGAATATAATATGCGTCAGAGAAACCAGCACGTTTGGTGGTCCTTATAAACTATGAGTAGAAGGTCTGTTTGAAATGTTTGAAAATGCTCTCTGCCTGTTTGAACGCGTGCCGCAAAATTGAAAGTTTGTATCATGTCACAATAAAGATTATTTGTCGAATCATACACTTAAGTTGCTGGTCTCGGCCTAAAAAAATAAGAGACCAGAAAGGTTGAGACAAGACCCAGACCAAAGAGGGTTCGAGACCCGAGACCAAGACCAAGTACTGGTCTTGAGGCCGGTCTCGAGAACCAAAGACCAGTCTCCGAGACCTCCAACACTGTTCATTAGTGACTCCCAATAAGAAGAAGGGTTCTGTTGTGTCATTTGCTAAAATAATGATATCACATTTATTCAAGATTAAATTAAAAATCTGGCTTAATTTATCAGCACATGCAGAACTGTAAAGTTCGTAAATACATGTTAGTTGTCTAGTAAATCTCCATATATTTTGACCTCTAGTGTTTGTTTTAACTGATTCAGGAGTTGTGCAGGCCTGCCATGTACTAAACAGTTGTGGTATTTATTGCAATTAAGCTAGGAGTGT